>PVKS010002254.1:0-121499 GCA_004027875.1 Aplodontia rufa
AGAAGGAAGAGGAGGAGAAGGGGAGGAATAGGAGGAGGAACAGGGAAGAAGAAAGAGGAGGAGGAGGGAGAGGAGGACAGAAGAAGGGGAAGAAAAGGAGGAGGAGAGGAGGAAGAAGAGGAAAAGGAAAAGGAGGAGAGGAGGAGAAGGGGAGGAACAGGAGGAGGAAGGGAGGAGGGAGAGGAGGAGGAGAAACAGAAAGAGGGAAGAAGAAAGAGGAGGAGGAGGGGAGAAGAAGGGGGAAGAGGAGGAGGAAAGGAGGAGGAGGAGGAAAAACGGAGGAGAGGAGGAGGAGGAAGAGAGAAGAAGAAAGAGGAGGAGGAGGGGAGAAAAAAAGGAGGAGGAGAAGAGGAGGAGCAGGGAGGAGGAAAACAGAGGGGAAGGAGCCAGGGACAAGACACAGTCTCCAAAGGCATGTGCCCAGTGACCTACTTCCTGTGAGCCATGCCACTCCTGCCTACAGCTACCAGACAGTAGTCCACTCAGCTCTCAACGGAGGAACCCAGCAACTAGATTGATCTGCTGATGAGGTCAGATCCTGAATCCCTGCCTGACAGCTGCACCTTTGAACCTTGCTGCATGGGGATCATGAGCTCTGGGGGACACTCCAGCTCTATAGCACCTAGGCTCTGCCCTGTGGGGGGACCATCTTAGCAGAGCTGGCAGGAGCCTGGGAAGCCGCCCCCTCTCCTTCCCCATTTTCACTGTGGAGGTTTGGTGATTTTGACTCAAGCTTCAGGAACCATGCTTTAGCTGTGAAGATTCTGGCCTCCTCTCCAGAGCGGGATGGGCAGGCAGAGGCCGCGTCCATCCTTCCTGCTGCAGGGTGCATACTTAGATCCATTGGCGAGCTCAGCCTTCGGACTGCTCACCGAGGGAGGGTCAGAGGCGGGCTCTTCTGTGCTTGCTGACATTCCCCCACAGTGGAATTTCCTTTGCTGCAAACCTGTGCCTACTTGGAAAGATCTTAAGCAGGACTTGGTGGAGTGACAGCCAGGACTGTGGCTGTGGACCCTGGGAGTGCACCAGCTACAGCAGGTCTGTCACGAAGGAGTTTGCAGTGCACAGACAAAGCCCGTGGTCCTGCTGACCCCTAGGGCCATCAGTCAAGTGAGGTGCCCCATGAGATGAGCCGCGTCTGGCCTGGCAGAGGACTCTTGAGAAAAGCCGGGGCTCAGGGGCTGATGGATGTACTTGTGCATGCACATAACCCCTGCTGGGCTGAGGTTCTGTTTCCAGTGGACTTTGATGTAGAGGAGAAAATAGATTCAGGAAGTCCCTGGAGGAGAGAAGGGTGCCCTCCCCGCCCCCCAGAAGTGTTCTGAACCAGACAGAAAGCAGGTCCTGAGGACGGGAGCCACTGAAGTGCAGAAAAGAGCAGGAGGACACAGCAGGAGGGCTTGGGCACATCAGGAGCCCAAGAGGCTAGAGAAGGGGACACAGGTCTGGCTACGTCTTTCTGGGAATGGGGGAGCCTGATGAGGAGGGAATACAGACCCCCATGGTGGTATTTGGGAGGACTAGAGAGATACAGGTGCCCTGGGCAAAGCCAGAGGTGTCCTTAAGAAGGGCAACAAGGACTCTTGATGACAGAAGTGGGGCCAGCTCCACTTGCAGAGCAGACACCAGGCACACATATGACTGCTGTTCCCACCACGCCCATGGCAGACACACCTTTCCACTCTAGGCAGCCATTAGCAATTGATTGATGCTAACGCTAAAAATGAGACAGAAGTGGACACCTGACCATTCCACCAGGGCAGATCTGAGTCCACGTCTCAAAGCGGACGAGACGCAGGAGCAAGACAAAGGGCAAAGGACAGCTGCATAGCTTTCCAAGTCTCAGAGGATTCTGTTACGAATGTTACAAACCTAGGCTAAGTTACATTATTGACAATAAAAGAGCTATTATTTATCAAACACTTTCAATGTACACATTCTCAGCTACTTTTATGTAATGTAATATCACAACACTGCCATGAGCAGCTGGTGCATTCATTTTGAAGATGTGGAAACCGAGGTTCAGAGAGGTTGAGTGAGTTGCTTAGGGTCACACAGCTGCTGCATTGTAGCCCAGTGACATTTATTTTACTCCCTCCCTGGAACTACATTTTCTATCATTCCTCGCATTCTCCCTGGGAAGGGCTCTCCCTGGGAAATGCTCACATTTAACATTTATCTTCTAGCTATATTTAGACACTGTTCTCTACACTCAAAAAGGCACAAAATCACATGTGCGTGTACACAAGACACACACAATCTTCCAAGGGTGGCTCAGGGGTCCCTCCTCCGCCCTGACAATATCTAAAGATGATACCCAGCAGTCTCCTTGTCTGTTTTCAATTCCCTGGCGATTTGTGATCTCTTCGATAAGATTGTGAAATCACTCAACGCAGGGACGTTCTTGTTTGTTTTTGTAGACCTGCATCAGCTCAGCATTTGAGATTCCAGTTTATTCTGTAACGCGGCAGAACGCTTTTTTACCAAATACCAATCGTGTCTAATATGGCGGCACTTCCTGGCAGTGACCTTTGCAAGGTGACACTCTGAGAACAGTGCCTGCACCTGGGTGTTAGGGGCCCTCCCACAGGATGGGTTGTCAGGGAGCTCAGTTGAAGCTCTAAGACAGGATTCCTTCTTTCCTTTTGTTTTTAATTTTTTTTTTAAAGAGAGAAGGACAGTGAGAGAGAGAGAGAATTAATTTTTATTAGTTTTTCACGTGGCTTTCATTGCTCCGACACTTAGTTGTGGACGTGGATGCTGGGTTTGAACCCGTGTACTTGTGCCTGCCCCCAGGATTCCTTCTTTTCTTAAAGAGCTTGAGGCCCTTGCAAGGCACCTTGGATCTGACTCCTTCTGTGTACATGGGAATAATATCCAGCTCTGTCTGCATCCGGGCCCTGTGCTAAGACCTGAGCAACGTTATTGGGACATTTTACATCAAGATGTGTCTTCAGTACCCTGCTCTGTAAGAGAACATTGAGGCTCAGGGAAGTCGGGAAACTTGCCAGAGGTCATACAGCCAGTATTTGGCTGAGACCCAAGAAGTTTAACTTCAGAGTGTCATTTTGGTGCTGGTCCTTAAAACCCAGAGACCCTGGGGGTGGAGCAGTGGCTCGTGGCTCAGTGATTACGGCGCTTGCTTGGCATCATTGAGGACGCGGGTGCCAACCCCAGCACCAATGACACAATGAAGGTGTCAAAGCAATGAAAGCCACACGAAAAACTAAATAAAAATTCTCACTTTCTCTCACTCACTGTCCCTTTCTCTCTAAAAAAAGAAAAAACAAAAAATAAGAAACAAACAAAAAACCCCCCAAAATACGCTGAGCTCAGAACTCTCCCTCGGTGCGGTGAACGCAGGGGAATCGAAGGCTCAGCCTGGGACAGACAGACTTCCGGCCATCTGCTTCCCGAGACGGCTCATCCCCCAAGTTACCAGTGGAGATTTCTGCCATCTCCCATCCCTCTGCCTGCAGAGCAGGGGCTCCCGGGAGGGGGCCAGCAGAAACTGTAATCCAGCACCCTGCCTGGCCACGCCCATGCCTTAGGAATATCAGGCACACAGTGGCCAAACACCCTTATGTGATCCTCATTGTCCTTGGGTCCCAGCTGCCTGGGAGTCCAGGGTTAGCCAAGCAGACAGATGGAGGTGAGCGGCGGGGACACCTGAGCAGGCCTTGAGATCTGGGGGCCTGCAGTGGCTGAGGGCTGGCCGTTGCCCTGACCCAGCTAATCCTGCTGGTCACCCTCCTGCCGGTTGGGTGATGTCACTCACCGCACACTGGGGATGGCTTCTGCTTGCAGCTCTGCCTCAGAGAGCCAGCAGGCAGGGCCAGATGCTTCCTTCCATCTTGGCCTTGGGCCACCTCTGGCAGACAAGCTTGGCCTGGACTAAGGAGTGTCTACGGTGCCAGATTCCATAGGTCGCAGAGAACCCCATCTGACCAGCATGCTCCCGTACCGCCACGGTAACCAAGTTTGCCTCAGTATCATGCTAAATGGAATGCGGACACGGGCTTGTCTGGGTGTGCGTCCTCGGGTCCTCGCCCACAGACCCCACCCGTCCCTCTACCTAACTGTTACTGAGCTTCTTATTCACTGATCACCCTCCATTGGTCCGGGCCAAATCAGCAGGGGACACCCCATTCCACTAGTGACTCCATGGCACGGAGTCTTCTGGAGGAGGCTGAGCGATTCACTTGGTAAACACGGATGTACGTGAATTACCGTCTGAGCCAAGCTGTGTGTGGGAAAAATCCTGCAGAGTGTGGGCCAGGGGGAGGCCCAGATGTGGACAGAGGTTGGCTCCTCCCAGAAATCGAAAGACGGACCCCAGATGGTAGGCACAGTGCTGGGGACTGGAAGGTCAGATCATGGGAGTCACTCTGGGGAGCTTGGATATTCATTCATTCATTCATTCATTCCAGGGATTGAATCCCTGGGAGCTTAATCACTGAGCCACATCCCCAGTCCTTTCTATTTATTTTTTAAAATTTTGAGACAGGGTCTCCCTAAGTTGCTCAGGGCCTTGCTAAGTTGCAGAGGCTGGCCTTGAAATTATGATCCTCCTGCCTCAGCCTCTCGAGCAGCTTACAGGCATGCATCACTGAGCCTAGTAGGAGCCAGCATGTTATCTGAGTTCCACTGGGAGATGCGCATCTGAAGGGTTTTAGTGCAGGTGACGCAATCTGGCTGATGTTGCAGCCCAATCATTTTCTTCAACTTTGGAGAAACTTTTACACAAAGCTGGAGTGAAGAAGTGAGATGAGAGACTATCACAAGGGACATGAAGGTAGTCATGACAATCGGGGGGAGGTCACAGATGGCCCTAGATTCTTCTTTCTGCTCATGTGGGAGCAAAATGGCAATAGGTTTATGACCCCAGTAACTCTACCTCTCCCCTGAAAAAGACTCCAGTTAGAAATCTCACTTTTAGAAATGGGTAAGGCAGAAGTAACTAGACAACGTGGGTTTCCTAGCAGAAGATTGCTGGCAGCAGCATAACCTCAACCCTGAAGGCCCCAAGTAGTCATCTCATGAGCGAGACCTCGGTATCACAATTCCCTGCACCACAGGATGCTCTCAAGCAACTGCCAAACCTACAGATCAATTTATTGATAGGAAAAGATATTCACAAGAACACAGCGAACGGATTGAGATTGGTGTAGGTAAGAAGCTGTTTCTCAATGACATTTGCAAAGAAAACAATCCTTGAACAACATGTGCCAAAATATTAATAATGCCGAATGCCAGGCGCTGGAAATCACAGGCAGCTGTCAATCTCATTTTCATCATCTGAAATTTTATTTTAGCACATGGCAGAGTATCATCTGTGTCATTCTAAGAAGTCCATTTAAAAATCACATACGTGGGTAGTCACTGACAATGAGAAACTTCAGACATAAACTATGTATATTTTTCGGTGAGTTTGCTAACTACACGTTGGTGTAGTCACTGAAGCTAGGTACACATGTCCCTCTTGTCTTTTTTACTCTGCTCCTTTTAAAATCTTTATTGAACTTCTGGAATATTTTCCCCATTCTCCTTTCTTTGAGTTTAAATTCGATTTTCCATAAGCAAGATGGCCATGTAATTTGTCATGTACACTGGGACACTCTTGAGAAGCGAAGGGACCAATGCCATATCAAGGCAACAGGTACAAACTGGCACTGTTTGCACCATCAAATCAGCCCTTCTGCTCAACCAGTTATGGTCCCCAGCCCAGCGCGCACCTGCATCACGTGCTCTCTGCTACCCTGAGCTCAGATCCTTCCTACACCTTGTTTTTTGGCAGTAGCTGCAAATATAGCTTTTGTTCCTTACTCTTTCCAGGTACTGACATCTGTCACCCTTAGGGGCCATTCCACCTTCTGTGTCCCCTCTTTCAACTCAATGCCCAGCTTGGAGACACAGGTCCCATGCTAGCTCCTGACCTTCCCTCACGTCAACACTAGTGCAGTGTTACAGACTTAATAAATGCTCAATAAATGTTCTCTTTGCTCATTAGTAAAATTATTAGGTCATTCCAGGCAAATGGAAGAAATACGATTTGCTCAGGTCAGGAAGCGGGCAAAGGCCAGCCCCCCGGGGAGGAGCAGCTACAGCAACACTGCCAGGCCCCGAGCTTTCCGCTTTTCCAAAACTCAGCAAGCCCCATGGATGTGCTCAAACCCGGAGTGGGGAAATTGGGAACAAATGCTCTCAGAACTTCACATGTGTGGGGCGGGTTGGCTGGCCCCGAGGCCACGTGGCAACTTCAAGGTTTTCAGACACAAAACTTGGAAGTGAAAGTCAGATGTGATTAAAAATACTCATCTTACAGATGTCTGGATGCCGTTCAAGTCCCCAAAAGTGTGATGGAAAATGCAGTCATTTTGCAGAGTTTTAGGGCAGGAAAGCAAAACAAAACAAAACTGGGGCCACTCTGGACCCTTTGTCTCCTTATCGAACGGGTCTGTTCGAGTGACTTTCGAAATTTGTAGTGTTATCTCAGCTGTTTTCTAACCTTTTTAGCAGCTCTGCTTGCTGCCTTGAAACTGAAAACAGGGTAATTGGAGGAACATGTGACAGTTCCCAGGGGATAAGAAGTCCTCGTTATTTTTAGCAAATGCTAAGTCAGAGTAGGTATGTGTAACCCGTTCATAAGCACAGTTTATGGAACTGAAAAAAAATATAAAATCCTCGGTACGGCCCTCCTGATACAAAAACAGAACAAATATTTTAACATTTTCCTACATTATTTTGCTTTTTTAAAGGAGAACTTCAATTATTTTTACTTTTCTTTCTTTTTTTTTTTTTTTTAAATAAGAATGCTCTAGCCACATCCAGCCGCCTGGCTTTCTTGGTAATAACCTGTTTGCTTATCGCCAGTTTAAACACAGGACCTGAACATCCATCTCCCCCTACCCCAACTTATCTGCAATTTTCACTCTGCATAGCTTGGATTCAGAGTCGAGATCTTTTTCTCTGGGACTCAAAAGGGGTGCAGCAATCTACGGGTGTTTTCTTGCCATGGACTTGAGAGGGGCGCTAGATTCAAAAATTCATATCCCCCGCACTTCAAGAAAACTTTTTTTTTTTTGGCCTCAGTTACAACAACAGAGAACAAAATAGGAAAGAAAGGCACTTTGTTTTGCCAAAGTCAGGCTATCAATTTTCCTAAATCTGCATTCCCAGGACAACTGCTCATGTCTGGTTGGAGGTTTCTGTCTTTCAACTTACATACCACAAAGCATTTTCCCCCCTTGTCCCAGAAAGCAGAATACAGTTAATAATAGCATAGTATACTTTAAGTCATGTCGGACAGATAATTCCATCACTTTCAACAATTCTATTCTATGGTGGGGGTGGGAAAGAGGTGCGGAGCTGAGCAGTCAAGACCTAGACACAGCTTAGGAAAACAGACCTTTTGATCATCCAGTCTTTGAAAACAATTTCTATATATGCACACACAAATATATATATATATGTAATATAAACTTATAAATTGCATATATAGTTTATTTGTCTATGCATATGTAAATACATCATCTGTATGTTTGCATTTGTGTGTGTGCATGTATCTATGCATCAGTTGCTGCTTATGAAATGGATCTTTACTTGCATTAATTAAACCATGGACATAGCAGAGCTGGAACAGTACTGTCCAGCTATGATTAAAAACATCTTCCATTCTGTGGGTGATGCGGGGGTAGCTACGGTTTAGGATCAAATGCATATCACATTGGTACTTTATATGCATTTATGATTGTATAACAGCTTCTCAATAAAAATATATATACAAAAATTTTGCATTAAAGAACTGCATATTGCAATATTTATTCATCTTCAAGTCTGACATTTCCTCTTGTTTTCCTTTGCCCCCTCCAATCTCAACTAACGAGCAAACACTCTTGTTCAAATAAACCCCTGGCTACACACACAAACCAACACCCAGACTCATATGTACGGTATCTGTCGACCTTAATCTGCTTCTCAGCTAAGTTTTACAGCAGGGCTTTGAGACAGACAGGGCTTGTGTTACTAAGCCTGCCTGGTATACTTAGTTAGCTGATAACTAGTTCCCATAAATCACCAGTCACGGATCAGTTAAACAACACACTGAAAGAGGCTGTAGGGACTTGTGTGGTTGGTAGTTATCCCTGTATGTTAGGATCCGAGCCGGTGACAGTTGAACTTTTAGGGTCATCTGGACCACAGGTTGCTACCTGGCTGTTGAGCTGAGTCTCTTCATGTACCTGATGGGCTCAGCTTTGCGGGATCCTGCCTTGGAGATGTGGATGGGACGTGGTGCTTCCGGGTCACGCTCAGCATCCACAGGGTCCTTGCATGGTCCTCAGGAAGGCGCGAACTACCACCCTGTGAGCTTGTACCACGCGGAGGACCGCCCCACGGCAGGCTGCCCTTGAACAAGCCCCCAGGATCACATGCCCAGGGTGATTTCAGAAGTGCTGGTCTAGACCTCGGTGGGCCACAGTGGGCCACTTGCTGCCTTTGTTACAGATGAGAGGGTTCCTCTCCTACAGTTCACAACTCTAGTTCACCTCAGTGTGTTCCACTGCAATGTGGTAGTAAACATATGCTTTTCCTTCACATTTTCACCCCACAGGGTCTGCGACTATGAAGCTGAGGCTGTTAGTTGAGATGATTCCTCCGGTCATATTGGAGGTCGATCAGTGGGTGGGAATATGTGTCATGAAATGCCCTTACCATCATCCAGGGTGGTCACTCAGCTCGGGGTGGAGCGAGCCTCCTGGTGACCCAGGGTGCACTGGAAGGCCTGGCTCTGTGGAAGCCAGGAGGACGCGATTGGCATAGCAGCAGGAGGACCTGAATGTCCTCACTGAAGTCATGATGTGTCGGTGACACACAGGTTTCGGAAGAGAAGAGTCCTGCTTTCTTTCATTAAGGAAGTACATGTTCCTGGGTATTCAAAACAGAAAAAGAAAGCAAACCCTTTAAGCCTCAGTTTCCCACTGTGTTAAATGGGAAAAAGAAGAAGCCGTGTCTGGTAGCGCTGGCCGCTCTTCTTCACGATGGAAAGGTCACTTTTCATCCCTCGATGGCCTGAGAGAGTAGTTGTTTTGCTTTGCTTTGCTTTTAATTGAGATATAATTCATATACCTTAAAATTCACCCTTTTCAAGCTTAGAGGCAATGGTTGGGGCTTGGGGGCTGTGTTAAAATATTGAGGGCCAGCAGGCCTGGTCTGCGGCACAGTACACACAAATGTGATCAAATCCAGGGGCCCGGTGGTCTCACTGAGCCGCATCCTGGACCTGGCACTCTTCCGGCCCACATCCATTTCTTAGAATGCTCTCCCAGTGCTGGAACGCTGAAGCTACTCCTCCCAGGCCTGAGACTGCACTTTCGACTTACGATCCAGCATGTGAGATCCACAGGACTTTTGAATGGCGTTGGCTGACTCTGAAGACCAGAGTTGAGCCGTATGGGATCAATCGAAACATGGGACGTTTCGATTCATTCTGGCTGCAGTTCATTGCCAGGACAGGGAGTACGGAAGCTCCTAGGCTAGAGGGGAGCAGCAGGGAGCAGGGGCTGGGGTTCCCCTGGTGACTGGTGCCCAGGCCTCCTCCCAGCTAACTTCTCCCTCTACCCTCCCAGGCTCCACCTATGGTTTTCTCCTTTTAGAACTGGGCAAAAGGCCAGAGATGGCAATTAAGCACACAGGAGCTATCGGAGCCTCAAGATGATTTTTCCTCTAATAACAACTTGCCTTTGTGATCAAAGAAATAGAGATGATCATAATAATAATTTCCTATTAATCAAATTAGCGCAATTGTTTCAAGTGCTATATTCAGTGTTGGGTAAATTGCTGTCAAACATTTATTCTTAACCATGGTGATTATCATGTAAATAAATTTGATGATTTAAGTTGAGAATCTTCAGAAATACATATTTTTCAACAGTATGTTTGGACGGTTAACCTTCAGATAGAGTACAAACCTTTTATCAACACCGATTTAACACTGGTTTTCTTTTCCCCACGGAGTTATGAGTTGGTGGTTTTGAAACTATGCAGAAGGCAGGATTGAGCAAGTAAGTGCGGAGCCTGGAGAGCAGCGGCTGTGTTTCAGGCTGCAGGATGAGGGGTCACGGGTCTGGAAGGGGTAGCGGCTGGGATAAACCCCAGGCTGCTGAGTAGGGCTGGAGGTACTCACGGCTTTTTTAAAGAAAGAGGGACAATGGGGCTGGAGCGGTAGCTCAGTGGTTGTGGCGCTTGCCCGGCATGCGCGAGTACACGGGTTCAAACCCCAGCACCCACGTACACAGCTAAGTGTCAGAGCAACGAGAGCCACGTGAAAAGCTCAATAAAAATTGACTCTCTCTCTTTCTCACATACTGCCCTTCTCTCTTTAAAAAAGAAAGAAAGAGGGACAGTGAGAAAGAATGATAAAGAGAGAAGCAATTTTTCTTTGGTTTTTCATGTGGTCTTTGTTGTTCCAGTTCCTTGTGTACGCTGTGCTGGGGTTCGAACCTGTGTACTCGCACATGCTAGGCAAGCGCTGTATCCACAGAGCCGCCTCTCCAGCCCCACTCAGAGCTTTTAATATACACAGATATGGGTGCACTACAGGTGAATACAGATGCGAAGGTACACACGAGTGTGTGAGTGCGAGCATGTGTGGAAGGATATGTGACGCCAACAAAAATATATATGGCTTTTCTTGTGGCTGCAGCCTAAAGACCGGACAAGAATAATTTCAGAGGAGGAAAAATTTATTTTGGGGCTCCTGGTTTCAGAGGTCTCAGTCCACAGATAACTGGCTGCATCCCTTGGGGCCCAAGGTGAGGCAGATCATCACGGCAGAAGAATGTGACAAAGGGAAGTGGCTCAAGATATCACACCAGGAAGCAGAGACAGACTAAGGTCAACTCCTCAAATGTAAACCCCAAAGGCAGCCCCCGGGGACCCCCTCCTCCAGCCACGCCCCACCTGCCCACAGTCACCACCCAGGTAGTCCAATCAGGGGATTAAGACACTGACGTGGGCAAGGCTGCCAGAGTCCAATCGTCTCAACTCTGAGCCTTGCACTGTCTCATGAGCTTTTGGGGACACCTTATAGCTAAACCATGATAATAACTTGATGTGCACATATTCATATTTATATATACACTATGCATTTTATACATATACACTATACCTACTGCAATATACACATGTAAATTATACACATATAACATATATACGTATATGTATGCAAGTGTGAACATGTACACGTATGCTATATATGTATACATATATGTGTGTGTGTGCATGTGTGCATTTTTTTTATATTTTCTAGTTTTCTTTCCTGAGAGGATCTAAAAGCACTAACACTCTCATAGCCACAAGCACATGTATCTTTTTCTTAAATGAACCTGCATATTTTTTTTTTAAAGAGAGAAGCACAGTGAGAGAGAGAGAATAAATTTTTATTGAGTTTTTCACATGGCCCTCGTTGCTCCGACACTTAGTTGTGTATGTGGGTGCTGGGGTTTGAACCCGTGTACTCGCACATGCCAAGCAAGCTCTGGAACAGCTGAGCCACTGCTCCAGCCCCAGCACAGGTATCTTAGGTTCCCAATATCATTTCTTCCCCAAGGGAACAAGGATTCCTTGTAGAAATGGTGGACTCCAGGGAGACACAACAACATCTAAACAAAACCAAAAGGGAGCCTGGAACTTCACACTGTTCCAGAAAGTAAGAAGAGCTCAGAGAAAGATGAAGACGGTCGGGAGTGGGCATCTCCAACGTGAAGGTGCCCACTGCCCCAGGCAGGGAGCATTCAAGCTTCAGAAGAGCAACAGATGATGATTTACTGAATGAACCAGGAAACCTCAAGGCCTTTTGGATATTGAAAAATAATCTACCTGAGGAAAGGGGAAGCTTCTTGCAGCAGCAGACCATCTAAAAGATGCCCAGAGCAGGATGTAACAGGAGGTCCCTCCTCGGCCACCCTCGTCATGGTAATTGCTTCAATCTAGAGTACCCGGGAGACACCTAAGAGCATCTGATATGCTGATGGAGGCTGTTGATGAAAAGGACTGAATTCTCTCAATATGTGCAGATTTTCAAATTTGTCTACAATTAAGAAATTTCTAATGAGGAAGAAATGTTTTTAAGATTTTTATACCTTCTAATTTAAGATTGTTTTTAATTTGAACAAGGGCTAGGTTTCCAATAGAAGGCTTTGGTAGTCAAAAAATAGAAAAACTGCTTCAAGTAGGAATGACTTGGAGTGCCAGGCACTTGAGAGGTCTCAGTCTACAACCAATCAGCCCGCTAATCATGAACTGCAACTTGTGGACACATGAGCTGTTCAGTTATTCTTTGGCTGCCTGTGTTTTAAAGTAATATGATTATGCTGAAAGTTCTTAGAAAGCACATTTTCAAAAAGGAAAGAAAGAAAAAAAAAAAGGCTGGACCAGTGGTTTAGCGGTTACGGCACTTGCCTGGCATGCATGAGGACCTGGGTTCAAACCCCAGCACCACGTGCACAACCAAGTGTCAGAGAAACAAAGGCCAGATGAAAAACTAAGTAAAATGAATAATTCTCTCTCTCTCTCCCCCTCTCTTTGAAAACAAAGGAAAGAGGAAAGCAAACTCATGCTCTGAACTTCAGACTGGCCTTCCCTCTGATCCACAGCAGTCCTACACGCTGACCTTAAGGATGCGAGTCCCGGGTGTGGTGAGGTAGCAGAGGCTTCTGCATCGGATGAAGATCTCGCCCCAGGGCTGGTAGCGATGAGTTCTTTTTTTCTTCATTTAAGGGGCTTATAAAAAGTTGACAAGGGGAGAACTTAACAGAAGACCACATTGGGGTATTTCAGAGTCTTTAGTCTGTGGCTATTTATATATTTTATGAAGATCTCCGTGGTGAGAGGGTGGACTTGAGACGATCCATCTGTAACTTGAAACCTCAACCGTGGGGCTGTGAAGGACCTTTGATCCAGGCCTTTGCTTTGGAATCAGACACAGCTGGTATTCACTGAGCGTGGCTTCTCTGGTTGTGATTGATGGTGGGATCTTGAAGCTGCTGAAACAGCGGCAGACACTGCAGAACATTCCATCCGACTGAACGAAGACAACCCGAGAGGAATCGGCAAGGGGGCTGTTGTTCAGCAAAGCCACGAGATCCCCCAATTGGGGTTTCCTAAAGCAAGCTGGTAAGGAACAGCAGCCACAGGCGTTTATTGAGCACCGGCTGTTTGCTCAGCATGACGCCTGCCTGTCCCCTGGTGCAAAGATCTGAGATTGGGCTGGGTGCTCAGCACCCAACCGGTAGAGGAAGACAGCCTAGCTGATTTGCTCAGGAGAGACAGGGATTGGTTTTGAGCAAGAATCACCGGAAGCAGGGCTCCAGGAGAGCTGGAGGGGCTGGCAAGGCATAGCCCAGGCCACGTTTCCATCCGGGACCATTGGAAAAGAGTCTGGAAAGGAAATATCCTCCGGCTCTTGGATGGCCCAGGAGAACACGACTCACCAGCGAGAGCTGTGTCATCTGACCCTCTAAATCTCCTCTTGCAAAGTGGTATTTTCCCCAAGGTCAATGAGACCCAGATGGAGATACGGGAGCTGGATGGGTCCTGTTCGGAGGGTGAGTGATTCCACCCTGGACTCTGGCGCTGTACCTTAGAGGCGTGGTCCTGGGCTTTCCCTGCACTGTGTCACAGATGGCAGAGCTGAAGAGCCGTGGCCGTGGGAGGCGTGGGAGGCTGTCGCAGAGTGTGAGCTGGCCTGAGCCTGGAGTCCGGCCCTTCTCTGGCTCCTCCACCTTGCATTTCTCAAGTTGAGGTGCTGTTTTCCTCTGAAGGCCATGCGCAGACGTGGCCCTCGCCGAGGACCCTCCCTGATTCTCCTGGGATGCGCCCCCCGCAGCGCTCTCGTAACCCCGCTGTTGCCCTCAGACCTTGCCTGGCCTGGGCACAGCCAGGAACCGAGGTTCTGCTGGAGCAACTGGCAGAGATGCTGGCCGTCTGTCGTCTTGTTGTGTGAGCTCTCTGAGGGCAGGGATCCAGCCTCACCTCGTCCCCAGGTCACGAATCAGCGCACTGCCCTGAGCCCTTAGGTGTTTGTGGAAAGGAACTACAGAGTCCCATCTGTGCGACAGGCACATCTCTCTACAGTGATGGCAGTGGGGGACGATGCGATAACGACGTGTCTGTGTCACCAGGAAGAGAGAACGCCGTTACATCACGTACGCTTTTTCCTCTAAAATGATTTTGTGAACTGATCTCAAGTCAGCAGTGACACTTCAGGACGTGGGAATTACAGGAAGGGCCACCGTGCTGCAGGAGGAACATCGTTAGGACTCAAATGTTTATCCATTTGGTTTTAGGATGACCACTTCTCTCCCAGGCACTGTGGACTCTTCATTCCCAAAACAGAGACCAAGCGCTTGCTCTCCCTTCCAACTGGTGGTTTGTCAGTTCTGGGGCTTGCTGTGACAATCATCCTCACGCTCTCAGGCTCCTCCTTGTGATCTCTGGACTGGCACCAAAGGCCCTCCTGAGAGCCAGTTAGAGGCCCCTCAACTCAGGCCTCCAGGTCTTCTTCACCATGTGAAGGGCCGAGTCCCAGCCATTTGGAAATTTGGGAGTTCAACTCCTACTAGGAGTGACCTTTAAAATTGGCTAGGCCCAGACGACAGAAAGCCTGTTTTGAAAACGTGAAACATCACTGCAGCTGTTCCGCAGATGCCCCATGATGCTCTCCAGCTATCTGCCAACAGGAAGGCAGAGGATATGTAAATGCACAGGGACAGCAGGGGCATGCCTAAGATTGTGGGAGCATGTGGCTCACTGCGGTGGCTTCCTGCACACCCTGCAGAGTCAGAGCCCTTGGTGCTACCTATAGGGATGGGCAAGGGGATATCTACCTTTTCCTAGTTCACAGCGGCAGCAGGGAAGACCACCAAGCCGAGCACAGGCCTCTGGAATCCCATTTCCTAATTCATACAACAGTGTAATTTTAAGCTGGAGGTGGCCCCAGGCACAAAGCAAAGTGATTGCCCAGTATAGCATTTGATTAGTAAATGGTATTTTCCTTAGAAGCCTCAGCGGTATTATAAACAAATAGCCTTGTCAAGAAGGAATGAGAGTTTTCATGAAAACATGCTTTAGTTCTCTTCTGCACTGGAGGAAACCATGACGCTCCATCAACAGAGCTGGGCCACGCTTGGTTTTAATTCACACTGAACTGATCTCTAGAGACTGCGTATCTTGCTAGCTGAGAAGACAGGCCTCAGGCTGAGTGATTGGGGACGTGGCTCTGGGATGGAGCCTCTGGACATGACACTGAGATTCTCTGCAGATACACTTCAGCTGGTACAGTGGGAATCTCCGTTAAGCCCAAGACAGATGAGCTCTTACGAATGGGCTGTTAAAAGGCTGGAGCGGTGGCTCAGCATTTGGAGCACTTGCCTGGCATGCACGAGGACCTGGGTTCAAACCCCAGCACCATGTACACAACTAAGTATCCAAAGAACAACAAAAAGATGAAAACATTAATAAAATTGATTATCGCTTAAAAAAAAAAAAAGGAGTCACACGCACGAAGCGGTGCTATTCTAGATTTACTGGGCCATCCTCACACCTTATCCATAATCCAGGATTTAAGTCTGTTGGTTAGAATGTGTCATACTGCACAGGGCATTTAAGCATAATATAATTAAATATAAAAAACATTGCTTTCTTTGTGTGTATCACCAGGGATTGAACATGGGGTGCTCCAATCCTGAGCCACATCCAGCCCTTTTTATTTCTTATTTTGAGACCAGGTTCTTGCTAAGTTGCCCAGGCTGGCCTTGAACTTGTGATCCTCCTGCCTCAGCCCCCTGAGCCTCTGGGATTACAGATGTATGCTGCCATGCCTGGCTGTGATTCAACATTTCTTAAAGACAATTTTATCTAAAATAGGAACTGACATGCTTTGTCTGTGCGTCAGCATTCCTTGCAACCTCTTGGCTCCGTCTGTTCTCTAAGACCAACTTTAGTTAGTCTTTTGCTCTTACACATTCCCCCTGCCCTCAGCCTCCGTACCTTCTGTCCCTGCACACTGTGACTCTCTTCTTGCTTCTTCACCTATTTCCTATTCATCTTTCTCATCGGAGCTCAATTAGCACTTTTCCTCAGTAAAGTTTTCCCTGATTTCTCTAAATTAACCAGACCCCTAAGCCAGGTCCCCATGGACCTACTTGGTACAGTAGTATGGATGTGGTTTGACCCCCAAGTATCAACGCGTTGGCAGCTGGGACACAGGTGGCGGTGTGAAAGTTGGAAGAGCCTTTCAGAAGGTGGGTCTGGTGGGAGGCGGCTGGGTCGTGAAGGGCACAGCCCTCAGAAAGGATTGGGGTCAATCTCGTGGGACCTGCGTGAGTTCTCACGAGGAGGACCAAGCCTCAGGGAAGCCTGAGCTGCTCTCTGGCTTCCTGTCTCTAGAGGTACCCTCTTCCACTGGAGGTCCTCTAAATACTGAGCAGATACCAGCCCTGTGGCTTAAACTTTCAGAACTGTGAGCTAAATAAGCCTCTTTTTAGTATAAAATGAGCTGGCTTCAGGTATTGCAGAATAAAACCACAAATGCACTCATACATGGTGCGGTCTGTGTCGCAGTAGCTGGCTCAGCTTTCTTTCTGTGTGGCTGTCCACACTAAGAGGAACCGACTGGGATCCCCAGAACCTGGCCCAGGGCCCAACAGAAAGCAAACATTCAGCAGCCACTCTGGACTACATGTGTGGGCCCTTCTGAAAATGTAGACAAAGCCCATACCCAAATTACGGTACGCAAGAGCAGAGCATTGGGGGGTGCCCAGGAGGGTTGGTACCCCATGATGGGATTTGCAATTTCTTCCTTTATATGAAGAAGAGAGGACAGGAAGCCAGGAAGAGTGACCTCAGCAGAAAAGAAATATGCTGGCACCTGGTGGTGGACTTTCTAGCCTTCACAATTGAGAGAAATAACTTAGTGCTGTTTGATGCACCCCTCCGGTGGCATTTTGTGACAGTAGCGCAAGCCTGCCATGACAGATGCTATCTGTTGATAGACAGGTGGATGAAGGTGTGGGAGGGAGGGAGGAAGGAAGGGAAGAGGGAGAATTCATCAGAGGGAAGCAAGCAGGCGAGTGTATGAGACCTAGATGTGATATTAGAGCAGTCGATCTAATAACAAAGCCTGGTAATCGGTGGGGCTAAGGTCAAAGCCCTACTCAGCCTCTGCACCTTGGTGGTCGAATGAAAGGGTGGTGGAGTGGAGGACGCCGCAGGGCGCCCATTTGTGCAGGAGAATATTGTAAAGGAATGAGAATCACACACGATAACCGGGAACAGGAATCGAAGGCACCGGCCCGAGAGCAATGGCTGTCTGGGGATGGTGGAAATCTGGAAGGTTCTCTGCCTGCTTTTACTCGCTCCTGTTTTCTTGTTTCTCCACAATTAGCACGAGCTGCTTGTGCTGCCGTACGCCGGCTTCCTCCCATCCAGGCTGTGTTTTCCCCGACACCCCATTGAATGCCGAACAGCACTGGTCCACATGCTCCCAAGAGAATGTCCCCTGGCCCCAGCTTCGGCGAGCCCAGTAAGTGCTCTGCACATTTCCACGTGATGCAGAGGTGATGTGTACATCTGAGGGTCCACGGTGTCCAGCGTGAACTCCCCATGAGACAGCCTCTTCTGTCAGGGGCCTTTCCCAAGGGCCTCCTGGGCTCCTTCCTTTCTCTTCTCCTTCCCCCGTAGCCACCAGTCTCCAGGCTCCTCGTCCAAGTCCCTTCATCTTTCTGCATGAAATTTGTCTCAGCCCTCACTTTCCCCTGCCCCACATCTGGCTGACTATAAGTTCTCAGCAAAACGTCCAAATTGCTTCCATTAAAAGAAAGATCTCAAACCAGCTGCTGAGAAGACACAATGGCATCCATATTCTTCCACCCAAGCAGTAAAAATTAAGCCTTTAATTATCTAAAGATGAAAAAGCCCATGTGTAATTTATCATTTTTCTGCATGATACTGTAACGGGCCTGAGCTAAGAGTTCTGCCAGCTTTGAAGGCAGAAACGTCTTGATTGTCAGCCACAGCCTGTGTGGAGACTCCACTGATCCTCGTGGAACGTCACACCCTGCACAGTGGCCTGGTTATCAGATTTCCCACCATGCCTCGACACTGGTTTTCAAATTCTTGGAATGGGGAGGACTCTGAGAACCCCAGTTCTTGGCAGGATTTTAGAGCATGTTCAAAGGTCTTTCACAAAAACTGGGACCCCCTTTTCTTAAGGAGAACCAGCTCTTGTCTTCTGAGGCCGGGGGCTTCATGCAATCTAATGCGAACCATAGTTCTTGACTGATGAGCAGACTCCAGTGGGTGGGGTGGGTGGATGAATTCTAGCAAATTCCAGCAACTCCAATTCCAATGAACCCCAATCTTCACCCCTAGCTCCCGTGTCCTGCTCAAGTCAGAAGCCATTTCACATTTGTGAATGATAGCCAGAGCTAACATATCTGGTCTTAATGGCAACCCTTTCCCTTGTCAAGTCACCGTGACATGCCAGTTCCTGTTGTAAAGCTGAAGCCCAGTAATCCTGTGTGCAGCATTGCGAAGCTGTTCACGTCCCCCTTCTACTGAAAGATGGGACCAGGGGCTAAAGAACCTGCTCCGACTCCCACGGAGTTCTCCAGGCCACAGCCCCACCGTGACTTGCCCGTCACCCGGGCCCTCTGTGCCAGGTGCAGTGCAGCCACACGAGAACTGTTGCTTTGCCTCGTGCCCCACTGGACCTCAGGCAGGACTCTCAGGTTGTTGGCCCACTCTTTCATCTTTTTCTTGATTCTTTCACTATAGGAAGAGTAAAAATAAATTTAAAAAGCAAGGTTTGAGAACCATCTCTTTGGGCTGGAGAGGTGGCTCTGTGGTTACTGCACTTGCCTGGCATGAGCAAGGACGTGGGTTCGAACCCCAGCACCACATACACAACAAAGTGTTGGGGCAACGAGAGCCACATGAAAAACTAAATAAAATTGATTCTCTCTTTATCTCTATCACTATTCCTCTCTCTCTTAAAAAAAAAAAAAAAAGAAAAGAAGAAATGAAAACCATCTCCTCTTTCATTCTCTTTTCCAAACAGGTCACTTGGTCCGATCTCTCATACTGATGACAATTAGGTCCCTGTACACAGTTACCGACTCATTGCCACCAGGAAGCTTAGCAGAGTGGGTCCTGACTGGTCACGGTGAAGGCCACCATTCACTTTTCCATCTGTTCCTACATGGTGTTCAACTACCCCGTGCTAGAACCGCAGATGGTCGTAGCATCTGCAGGGACCTTCGGAATCCAAATTTGCGGATTCTCCACGCCTTGTAGAAGTGACGGTGTGTGTGCGCCCGGTGCACATCCGCCTGCAAGCTTCAAGTCCTCCCGGGACGGCGTCTCATACCTGCTGGTCGTCGCTCCACGTATCGTTGATGGAACAGCGGAGACAAGTCCATAGGTACAGATGCACCTATTTCTTCTCTAAATGTTATTTTAAAAATCTGGGGTTGGTTGAATCTGCAGAATCAAAGGGCACAGCAGGCCAATTGCACACCTTTCCTCGGCAAGTACTTTTCTGGGTTTTCCTGTCTCTATTCCTGGTTTAGAAGGACCCAAATGTGTGGTTCCTCATGGTTTCCGAAAGTCCAGGCAGACGGCAGGTCTGAAAGGCACATGCTTAGTTTTTGAAATTGCTGAAACTTTTTTTTTTCCTGTGGTTTTAAATGCTAAAGAGCTTAAGGGGAAATAAACAAAATGGTTTTCTAGGCAGGGACTCCTGTCAAACTGCTGAGCCAAGAAAAATGATCAACAACAATTGAAGAGAATACCACGCTCAATTGAGTCCGTTTTCCTTTGTTCCTGAATTGTCCTTCCAAAGTATATATTCAGTATGCCAAACATCCATCCTATTTAGACCAACCATTAAACAGAGCCCGGTACCACATTTTTAACAATTATTCGAGATAGCTAAGCTTGTGCTTCTCAATTGGAATGTGTGGATCTGATCTCAAAAAATTCCAGACATTCACAATTCCATGGAAACGAATTCCACCCAGGGGCTTCTTGTGAACTCTGAGATGGTCCTTGGGTCGTTCTTTACTCTTTTCATTTTTATTGCTCCTTTCCCTGTAGCTCTGGCTTTCCTGCTTAGAGGAAACGTGATCTTTTTCCCAAAATCCACTTTCAAGATAAATAAAACGAGATTTCTCTCTCAAAGAGCCAAGCTTTGTTGGGAATAAAAACAAAGAGAGAACAAAAGAAAAATAAATACAGCAACTTTGTTCAAAGCAGGATGAGGGACGACGTGGGGAGGAAGCTGAGTGGGAGGCGGCGAGCGCTGTCGCCAGGAAAGCAGAGATTCGCAGAAGAACTAGGGTTCCTGCACCCTTGCTCCCTACAAAGCCCTGAATTTCTATCTTTTTCTGGAAATTGTGATCATGCTACAGAAGAAACACCTGGCATTTCAATGGCATACAATAATAAGGACTCATTTCTTGCTCACTGGGCTATGCTTTGGTGAGGCTGGCTTTGCGTGTGGCGGTCAGCTGGGTTGGCCCTGCCGCAGGCTATCTGTCCATCAAGGTCTGCCAAGTGCAGGGTCCGCCAGGCTGGGGCCAGGCAGCAGGGGCAGGGCCTACCAGGGGTGTGCTCTTCTCACGAGGGAGGGCAGAGCGCCTGGCGGGGCGAAGGCAAACATGCCGTTCCTCCTAAGGACTTCAGCACCATCACTTGGCCCTCGTTGGCCTTCCTGCCTTAGTTGACCAGATACAGACACCTGGGCCAAACCTGAGCTCACATGGTGGGAGGGAGGAGCAGACAGGAGGAGGGAAAGTAGAGAATTGCCAAAGCTCCATTGCAAACCGCAACTGAATCTGTTTTTAAATTCATAAAATAAGGTTTTGGACCACATCGGCAGGGAGGAATCCAGCCTGCCACAGAGCAAGCGAGAGACGATGGTCAGGAACTACCCTATTTATTTCTCTATGCTGCACAAAGGAAAATCGCGTATATTTACGGCGTATAACATGATGTTTCCATATCCGTGTCCACTGTGGGGTGCCTAACTCAATGTAGCAACGCAGCCACTGCCTACCGTCTCGAGACTTCCAGTGTATGTGTAACGAGAACGTTTAGATTCTACTCTCAGCAAAATTCACGCTTGCAGGACGTGGCTGTTAGTGTAGTCACATCGGTGCAGTAGATCTGCACTGTCCCTGCTGTATCACGAAAATTCTATACCTGATGATCAAGACCTCTCCTGTTCCTTGCTCCTCCAGGCCCTGGGAACCACCACTCTAGCCGCAGTTACTAGGTGTTAGCTTTTTCATCACTGTGATCAAAACACCTGACCGGAACAACACAGAGGTGGAAGCTTATTTGGGGCTCATGGTTTCAGAAGTCTCAGTCCATAGACAACCAATGCCATTGCTCTGGGCCCACCTTGAGGCCAAACACCATAGTGGAGGGGTGTGGTAGAAGAAAGCAGCTCAGGATATGCAAGCAGAAAGCAGAGACTCCACTCGGGTTGTACCCAATATAAATCCCAAAGGCACACCTCCAATGACCCACCTCTGCCAGCCTCACCCACCCGCCTTCAGGTAGCACCCGCTTACCCCTACTGGGGGATTAGTGCACTGATTTGGTCCAGGCTTTCAAAACTCCATCATTTCACCTCTAAACCTTCTTACTTCATCTTACATAAAAGCTTTTGGGGAGGGTACCTCATATCTAAACCACAACATTGTGTGGTCAACCTTTCTGGATTCCACCAAGAGTGACACGTGCAGTACCTGCCTTATTTCACTAGCACAATGACCTCCAGGTCCACCCATGTTGTCTCAGGATTTCCATGTGCTTTTAGAAGGCTGAGTAATATTCCACCATGTGTATATGTGCCAGGGTTCTTCATCCACTCATTTCATGATGGACACTGATGTGCTTTTTCTTTACTACTGTGACCAGCACTGCAGCCCGCAGGGAGAGGACACATCTCCATGGCCATTGGACATCTACCCAGTAGAGGGATTGTAGTATGATATGGTAGTCCTATCAACTACTCTTTTTAAAAGTCCAAGTCAAATAAACTTATGATATAGATTGAGCATATTAATGAATATCTGAGTGTCAGGATCTGTGCTTCCTTGAAGCCTCTTAATTGCTTCTATCCCAGCCTCGATAGCTTATATTCTAGTCCACAGAGGCAAATGAACAGCCACGGCCAGGTACACATGGCCACTTCCCACCCTTATCTTGGGGTCTTTTTTTGTTTTGTTAAATCGCAGGTCAACAGAGTGCATTGTGGACCAAGTCTGGTCCTCTGCCTGTTCCTGTCCTGTGAGCAAAGAATGGTTTTTTATGAAAGCCAAGGGAATATATTCCACGACACCTGAAAATTACATGAAATTCAAATTTCATCGAGACGAAGGCGCTCCCTGGGGCATAGCCACGCTCCTCTGTTTCTCGTCTCTGTCTGACTTTGTGCTCCAGCCGCAGGACTGAGGACCTGTCACAGAGACCATGCAGTCCGCAAAGCTGCAAATATCTATTGTCTGTCTTTGCCAATTCCAGGACTTCAGGACCCCCTGGATCTCAAATGTCATAGTTCTGTATGGTTCTGAGAAATTCTGAAACCTCATTTTGAACTTGGAGACAGAGAGGTAAACAGGGTGTTTGCTGTGACCTTTGGCCTCTGAACACACAAGACCCAGATGAAGTGGTCCGAACTATCCTTTAACATTCGGAAACTGCAACCCGGTGCCAGCATTTCCAAAACAGGGATAAAAACATGACCAGGAGCCCAAGTGAAACTTCCCATGGGCTCCCTGGGTGTCTGCACACTAGAATTAGGTGTCCAGGTGCTCCAGGACTCCCTGAGCCTATCTTCCCATCTCTCCCTACCTCGCCTATTGGATTTTGAGTGATGCCCAAAATAGCCCTCGGTGGACACTGATTTACATTCCACGGTGATTCATACCAATTATTTATTTTCTGTCTATTGTTTTTCATACTCTTAAATTTTTTTTGTAAGCTTAGATTGTGATTTCATTTCTGCTTTATAAAAACAAAAGTCATCCCACAAGGGAGACGGCGCTAGCTATAAACACATGTATGGAGGACTGGAAAAGTGAATGAAATTCACAACCAAACATGGTAATAAAATGGCCTCAGGACAGACACGTGAGTCACACGTGATGGCCTGGGATCGCACACAGGTGGCTGAGGCACAGGGCCGCTGGCGTCCTGCCCTACAGCACACGGGGGACCTGAGTTTTACCACCCAAGCATGCATGCTCTGTCCGGGTGCGTTTCTGTCCTAACCTGCCCTGGCAATAGCTGCACAGAAATTACGGTCGACGAACCCCACTCGTTAAGAGAGGTTAGCAAATATTTTACTGCCCACATAGGGCCAAATCCTTTCCAAAGCAGCATCCAAACAAGGTGAGACCCAGGCATCTGGGGACTGCGCTGCGTGCTGGAAGTTTGTAAAGGAGCTCAGAGGAGCATCCCTCACCCTCAGTCCCCAAGTCTGCGTTTGCTTCTGTGCAAATAGCAAAGTATGTTCCATAATCTGTATGCTATGGTTTAGATACGAGGTGTCCCCAAGAGCTTACGTGTGACAATGCAAGAAGGTTCAGAGGTGAAATTATTAGACCCTAAACCTAATTGGTGCATTGATCCCAACAGGGATTAACTGGGTGCTGAGTGTAGCAGGTGGGGTGTGGCGGAGGAGATGGGGCTCTGGGGCTGCCTTGGGGTTTATATTTCGTCCCGGGTGAGCTGAGTTCTCTGTGTCCTGATTGCCGTGTCCTGAGCTGCTTTCCTCCTCCCTCACCTCGGGCCCAGAGCGATGGAGCTGGCCATCTTCCACCGAGACCCCGACAAACTTCCCTCCTCTACGTTGTTCGCGTCAGGTCTGTTGGTCACGGTGAACTGGCTAAAGCACTGTGCTATGCGCTGTACCCAGTTGATCAGATTCTTGGAAAAAGGTGAGCACGACTATGAATTATGAAATATCAACATCTGACCAGCTTGAAGCAGCAGCAGTATGGACGGCTTTCCAGACTCTCCTCCCAAATGTAGATCCTGAGCCCATCCGCAAGTCTCGGTAGACACCAGGCACCCCTGCAATCACCCAGGAGCCCTTTACACGCAGGACTTGGCAATGATCCTGGGAAGTGCAGGTGAGAAGCCAAGGTGCCGGGAGAGACAGAGAGAGGGGAACAAAATCAATTTTATTTTATTTTTTCATCTGGTTTTTGTTTTTCCAACACTTAATCGTGCACGTGGTGCCCAGGTCCTCACACATGCCGGGTAAGAGCTCTACTGCTGAGCCGCTGCTCCAGTCCCACAGCGTGCCTTTTAAATATAATAATGCATGGCTGATCACCACAGTGAGCAACACTAACAGGGGACATGTGCAGGTTCACGTGCCTCATGAAACTCTAGGTGACATGGAAAAATATTCCTAGTTTGGAAATAAATACACGAATATTATTGCCTTATTTTGAGAACAAAGTGATTCTTTTTTTTTTCTTCTGATGGTCCCACCAACTGTGCCAGCTACTGCTTCCAAAGAGATCTGCAGGTCCTCCTCACCCCCGATTGGCAGTTAGACAGCAGAGTGGCCAGGGGCAGCTCCAGGGGACTCCTGGACTGCCATGTAGGACACTGTGACCTTGGGGCAACTTAGTTCACATCTCTGCCTGTGTCTCCTCTGCAGAAAGTGGGGGATGGGACAGTGGCTTCCTCCGGGTAACATACTGGTGCAGCCAGTGATTGGTGGAAGGGGCCCACACGGGGCCTGGTATGCAGTAAGTGCTCAGCTGTTCTTAGCCATGAGCTCATAGCCCCTCCAGATCTCCTAGAGGTACCCAAGGAGAGGAGGACGTGTGGGAACTCACACTCACTGGTGCTAACCAGATCTTGGGCAATGGCTCCTCTGTGGATGTTGTATTCAATTATTCTATAAGCACACAGGAAATGCAGTGATGTGGTTCACACTATCTTCGCAGCTGAAGACTGAAATTCTCCAGAAGGCAGATGGCCTGGAGGGTACCCACCACCTCCACCAGTCACCTCCAAACCTTAGCTTGGAATTCATTCTGCCTTCAGCTCTTATGAGCTCTGCAGTCTGGGGCAACCTAACTTCTGAAATTTTCATTTTCTCCCTGTAAAAAGTGGCTAATGATAGACAATACCTCACACACGCGGCAGGAGTAACAAGGGACACTAATGCACGTGGTGTTCATCAGGGTGCAGGGTTTCGGAATGACAGAGACCAGGGACCTCAGTCTTTATCACATGAGGTCTGCAGGCAGCCGTGGCTCTGCTTCCCCTTCACAGTGCGTACTTAGCACCTTGCTGGCTCCTCTGTGGCGCGGCTAGGGTGGGCTGTGTGACCCTGGTTACCCCAACTCCACTGGGCACAGGTGTGCTCAGCTCCTGAAACAGGGGTGCAAGCACACGTTGGGGAACCAGGAAATACAATAACTGTTCCTTGAATGGCTAAAAACTCACTGTTACAAGGAAATTTTCTTTCTTTATTTTCAGAGAGAGAGGAGAGGAGAGTGAGAGCGAGAAAAAGAGAGAATTAACTTTACTTATTTTTCCATCTGACCTTTGTTTCTCCAACACTTAGTAGTGTATGTGGTGCTGGGGTTTGAACCGGGGTCCTGGCACATGCCAGGCAAGTGTGCCAGCCGCTGAGCCACCGCTCCAGTCCTGTGTGATCCAGTCTTAAAGGCATGGAAACAAGATAGGAGAACTGGAAAATTTGAAGTACTTCCTATCTTCAAAAGGAATCTGTCACCCTCAAAATCCCATCTTTATCTTGAAGAAGTGATACATTTTGGAAAACTCTAAGGACAGAGAGGGGACCAGGGAGCCTGGAAGTGGTCACAGCCACCCTCCTACTATAAGTGCTCTCCCCAGTGTCCAAGCAGCATTGTATTCACTGTGTCACCTCCATTAACTCTTCTCTGTGAAAACGACACCAAGACCTTATCAACAGTATCTCATTTAATCCTTTCTGAGATTCACGAATGATTCTCATTTCTATCTTCTTAGTGAAAAAGGAAAAAGATGTTCAGAAAGGTCAATAGTCTTACCCAAGGCCACACAGCAGAAACATAAAGAATGAGGGCTGGAACACTCAGCCTGACCTCAGAGCCCTACTCTATCCTTTTTTGTTTTTTAATTGGCTTATTTTCTTCCTAACGGGTTCTATTTATTGAATTCATTTGACACACGTTGACTGACTGCCTACCATTGAACGAGCCAATGATCTTCTAGAGGTTTGAGTACCATCGGGAACAGAATGAGCAGTGCGGGTTTTGGTGAATAAACACACCTGTCAGTCCTGAGCTTGGCTGGATCGCGACAGCGAATGGGCAGTCACCATCCTCACTCTTATCACTCTTGCAAAGGGAGGAGAACAGATAACGAACAGAATCAGCAAATGGGAGGGGATGGCTGAAGGTCGGAAATGTGATGGAGAGGAGGGGGCCGGGGATGGATCCCGAGTTGCCACAGGGTGGTGGGTGGCATGGGGGTCAGGCCTGGATGCACTGAGAGGGAAACTCTGAGCACAAAGTTGTGGCTGTCTCAGGGACGAGCGCTCCTCGCAGGCAACAGCTAGATCCAGGGCCAGCGCATCTGCATGGAACCAGCAGAGGCCAGGGCCCCAGCAGAGCAGAGGGCGCTGTGGCCATGAGGGCGTCCTGGTCCTGCATGCTCAGCCCAGACCCCGTCTCTTGGCCACTGCACTCAGAAAACCTCAGTTTCCCCCCAACGCTTGACATCCTAAGGGACGGCAGAGTTAGCAGAACACTGGGACCTCCGCTGCTGGCAGGGTCTGCTGGACCCGGAACCCTGGCTCCTGCAAAGGACCAAGGTCACTTGGGTGGCTGCCAACCCACAAGGTCTGCAGCCAGCTCAGATATCAGAGCCAGAAACAATCTGAAAAAATGCGCATGTAACTAGGAAAAGCTCTTTGGGGACAATAAAAGGCTGAAGAGCAGCCACAGCAGTCTAATTCATATTAAATAGATATTTAATTCAATTCAATTTCACTCAACGCAACTGAATCTCTACGTGGTAACTGCCCGCTATGTGCCAGTCACGGTGTGGACCTGAGAGACTTCTGTGACCTGGAGGGAAACTTCCGGCACCACACTGTCATTTGCAGTCAAGAGCGGGGCAGGTGAACTTCCCCTGGAGGGACAGGGAAAAGGAGAGGTGTCCAGGGCTTGTGCTGCAGACCCTCAGCTCTGCAGTCCTAGCGTGAAAACTGCCACAGTTGACCTGGACTCAGATGGGTGTGGCCATGGGCCAAGAAAGCTTCATTTACAAAATCCAGCAAAGCCTGGATCTGACCCAGGAAACTCGCTAACATCGGAGCTAGAGAATGATGCTGCTGGCAACGCAGAGGACCCTATCCACTGAGTACCCCTGCCCACTGCCTGGCACCGCAAAGGACCCTATCCACTGAGCTTCCCTGCCCACTGCCTGGCACTACAGAGGACCCTATCCACTGAGCTTCCCTCCCCACTGCCTGGCACTGCAGAGGTCCCTATCCACTGAGCTTCCCTCCCCACTGCCAGGACCATGCCAGCTGCTCCTACTTAACAATTATCATAGGGTCAATAGCATAACCCTTATTTACAAAAGAAGACAGCAGCCCCTCCCAGAGAGAGCAGGTACGCTGCCAAGGTCACACAGCGATTAAGGTGCAGAAGAGTGTGAGTCCACACAGACGGGTCACTTCTGCCACAAGCCTCCGTCTCACAGATATTTAGCTCCTTGTCTGCACCATGAAAACCCAATGGGAATTGAATCAGCCGTGTCTCCTGGTATTCCAGCCACAGCGTGGAGTTACCCCTTGCGGTCGTGACTGTACTCCGCACTCCTGTGGCCTCCCCGTTGCCCTTGGTGTGCTGGGTAGGCGTGTGAACAGCCCTGCTGGTGTCTACGCATTTGGGGGACAGGTACTGTGTCATTTCTCCTGTTTCTGCCTTTACGAAGGAAGGAGGGGGCATTTAGGCTCTGGGGGAGATCTATTTACAACCCTGATTTGCCATGGTCCAGCACATTCAAGAGCACGTGGGCAGAGTGAGGGGCAAAGATGTGCCTCGCGGTGTGTGGGAGCCTCGGGCTGGCACAAGGACGGGTGTGGCTGCTGTGACCCCCTCTGCAGCCCTTCCATGCACCCGCATGGTCCCTTCTTTCTGTCTGCAAATGGAAACGCACAGCATGGACCTGACTGCACCTTCGCACTTGGCACTCCTGCCTTCTGGAACATTCTACCCTGGTGTCCCTTGTCACTTGGGTTGTGGGTTAGCCCTCCTGTCTTTGAAGGAGCATCCC
Organism: Aplodontia rufa; assembly: GCA_004027875.1. NCBI lineage: Eukaryota > Metazoa > Chordata > Mammalia > Rodentia > Aplodontiidae > Aplodontia > Aplodontia rufa. The sequence goes on from PVKS010002254.1 coordinate 28,387, forward strand.
AGAGCCCCTCCTGTCAATCTCTCTGTGCGCGACCTTTCCCTATGGCGGTGACCGCGGTTCTCTGTCTGTTGCTCATTGCTCTTTCTTAGCGTCCTCTGATGGTGGAGGAAAGTCCTTGACTTTCCTGGTCCCCACCAGTCACGGTGGCCAGGACAGAACGGGCATGCAGGGAATACGGGAAGCACGCAGGATGCATCAAGCGGCCGCGCTTGCCCACGGGTGCCGACTCCCGGCTCACCTCAGGGGCGTGGCCTCCTTACCCTGCGCCACAGCACAGTGTGCCCCAGGGTGCTGATCACCCCCTCACAGGCAGAGGACGGGAGCCGGAAGGACGGCCCGCAGGGGTACGCAGCAACCCCTCCTTGGCACCCCAGCCATGTGAAGAAGCCACAGGATACACCGAAGGCGAAGGTGCACATTCACATCAGTCACCTTGAAGGAGCACGAAGAACGTTCTAACTGAGGGCACAGAGCTGGGCCCAGCAAGACCCCAGCTCCATGGTAGCCTCGCTTCCTGGGAGGGGCTGGGGGTGGTGGAGGACCTGCCATCCGTGACCGCATCTCAGCAGCGTTCCAGAAGACGCAGTGGGCTAAGGCCCCAGGAGGTGCAAGGGGGTGTCAGCTCCTGGCACCTTGCAGGGCGAGACGGACCGGCAGTTCGCCTCTGCATGCGCAAGGTGGACTGCTGCATACGCTAAGAGCAGGCCGAGACCTAGCGCAGCTCAGCCTCCACCCAGCTTGCTGAGCTTCCAGCTGGTATGGGCGGGTGGTGCTCACCATCTGCCCCACTTCACATTTGTATTAAGAAGTGACACTTGCTGGACACGGTGGCGCACACCTGTCAAAGAGGCTCAGGAGGCTGAGGTTGGAGGATCGCAAGTTCAAAGCCAGCCTCAGTAACGTAGCAAGGCCCTGTCTCAAAATTAAGAATAAAAAGGGCTGGGGATACAGCTCTATGGTTATGTCCCTGGGTTCAATTCCTGGTACCAAAGAAAGAAGAAGTGACATTTCATTAAGCCTTGTGCAACCTGGGCACGTCCACCTGGGCTTTGCACAACTTCCTGGAGCCTCTGGCTGTGATGCTGGGCCCTATACAACTGCCCCCGTGGAGGTGGCGTGTGAGCATCAGCCAAGCGGGAGGTCGGCTTCGAGCGTGAACTGGCACAGTGCCTGAAGAATCCCTTCTGTGGCAGACCTGGTGACAAATACATGGCCCAGGAACGCAGCCTGTGGGTGGCCACAGGACAAAGACACAGGTCCCCATGCTGAGATGCTAACCTGGGGTCATGAGACCCTCTACCAGGCGGAGCTTGGCGTGTGGCCATGTGAGCAGGAAGCCGCAGGAAGGCTGGCCGGCTGGGGCGCTCGTGCACGTTTGGAAATGGGGGTTCATTCTCTGAGCAATTCCAGCCTCAAGATGCCACGGTGCCCACGTGCAGACAAACCCACGCGGGCAAAAAGGACAAAAATAGAGTCCAAAAAAAGGAAGGATCACAGCTCACTGTGGCCCTGATTTATAAACTCCACTGTCAATTCTCAACTGCTGAGAACAAGAAGAAATGAAGGAAGAAAACGGAAAGAAACTACCAAGCATGTTTTAAATAACTGATCTTCCTGAAAAGTTCACAAAACACGACCCGGTGGGTTGCCCCAACATTCACGGGTGAAGAAATATTCCAATTTCTGAAACGTCATTGATATTTTAAGGCCACAGATTCTGGCTGTTCTGCTCCATCTGTTACACTATTCCAAACACACTTACCCTGCAGTAAACCAAAATAAGCTCGCTCTATTCTCTTCCTTAAGTGAAAAAGAAGGGGGCGTGGATGAGTGTGTTTTTAATCAGGCATCTTGTCTTAATTCTTTGCTATGTCCCAAACATGCTGCAAGTTCTTCTGAAGAGGAGAAAGGGGTTAGCCCTGAGTCGATGCACCCTGACGGGCCTGGTGTTCAGTGTGGCCATTTCTGAGAGCGTAGAGACGTGGGCATCTGCCATTGGGAACGTGACAGGTAGCGTCAGGACAGCGCGAGTCCTTGCTCATCACCCAACCTCAGAAACCAATGCAAAGAGCAGGTGTGTGGTGGGACTCAGGGGCCGGATGCACACAATGGTTCTATATGGACTCGGGCATGTGTCAGGAAAGGCGATGGAACGAGGGGCCAGCTGTATGCAGTAATCCAGGCCAAGGCGCTCAGGCACAGTGTGTACTGATGTGGCTTTGCCCAGCGTGGCACTGCCTCTCATCAGTGCTGAGAGGAAGCCACCGTGCACATCTGGCCTGGGCAGAGCGGTGCTGGCACCGTTAGCAGGGCTGTGGGCTCGGGGCGCCACTCTCGCATCATGCCTGGGTGGCCAACAGCATTTCTCCTTGGTGACACTCTTTCCCAGTGAGTCCCTGAGGCCTGAGGATCTTGTCAAAATCAGGCTGCAGGTTAGCCCATTGGGGTTGGAACTGTTACTGCTTTGGATCATTCTGGGGGTGTCTGCAGGCGACCCAGAGGGTCCTGCTTCTTTGGAAGCTTCCTGCCATCCTGGGGGCTCCCTCTGGCATTTGTGTCTCTATAACTTGCTCCCGACTGGTCCTGAGCAAGGGTTTTCAATTCTATTAGACAGTGACCTTCCTTCTTCTGACTTCCCCTCTGCTGACTTCCCCCTCTGCTGACTTTTTAAATTTATTTATTTAAAGAGAGAGGGACAGTGAAATAGAGAGAATGAATCAGTTTTATTTCGTTTTTCATGTGGCTTTCGTTGCTCTAACACTTCATTGTGTACGTGGTGCTGGGGTTTGAACCCACGTCCTCACACATGCCAGGCAAGCACTGTAACTGCTGAACCACCGCTCCAGCCCTCTCCTGCTTTAAAAACCTTACCCCTGTCTGAGTTGGGTTTACACCATGTACAACTGAAATAAGCCAGAAACACACAGCTGAATGATGCAGAGAGAGGGATCTGAAGGTGCTCTTGTCTTGTGAGCCTGGACTCTAGCTGGGCAGGATGAGCAAGGAAGACAGGGTCTTGCGGACATTCTGTTACGCCCTTTGAAGAGAACTCAGATATAAGTGGGGGCTCATTCCTGAAAGGAATCCTTTGGCCCCTGGGGCTCAGCTAGGAGAATGGGGCAGGATACTAACAGTGCTGTTTATTCATCGTATACGGAATAAGCACCTCCTACGTCCAGGCACCGCCTCAGCTTCCGGGTGCTATTCACTAGGAGAGAACAAGCAGGCAAGATCAGAGAGAGGGAAATACCATGGCCAGAAAAGACATCCGTGTTGCAGAGCAAGTGAGCAGAGACCTGAGAGGATTGGATCTCTATGCTGCTAGGAGAAGCCTCTCAGCAGAGCAAAGGGCAGGCATGATGGCCTTTGGTTACAACGGTCTGCCTGGCTTGTTTGGCGAGAGCCAGAGAAAGGAGCCTGGAAGAAGCAGGAAAGGAGGATGTGAGAGGAGACGAGGTCAGACCCCACAGGGCTTGCCTGGAGGGTGACACGGTGACTCTGGAGGCCATGGGAAACTGGATATGTAGCATGACCACCCTGGGTACTCTGTTGAGAATGGAGTGTAGAGGCCAGGGTGAAAACAGAACAGCACCTTAGAGGCTACTGCCACGGTCCGGCAAGAGCAGAGAGCAGCACTGGACGCTGGATGGATTTTCAAGATGGTATCCACAGGGTTTGCAGCTCTTAAAGGAAACGAAGGACTCAAGGAGCAAGTGGAAAGGCAGAACTGACTTTACCCAAGACAGGGAAGACAAGGGGAGAAGAATCGGCCTTGGACTTGCTGGGGAATGACACCTGAAAGACACTCCAGCGGTCCATGTGGTGGGTGCACGGGCGCTGGGGAGAGGTCAGAGCCGAGACGCACATTCAGGGCCCACGGTGAACACGCTATTGAAGGCTGAGCCAGGATGACATGGCCCGAGTGTTGACTGACGACAGAAGGTGTTCAGGGGAACCCAAAGCCGTGCACTGGTTAGAGGCCAGGAAGAAGAGGAGGATGCTATGAAAGAATACTGAGAGGGAGAGGCGGAGCCAAACAGCAGTGGGAGCTGTATTCTGATTTCCTGTCCTACCCAGTGTCGCCTCCAATTCACTTAATCCTTCCTCAGCAATCAGTACAAAGCCACACAATCCCAATGGCAGAGTTTTCTCACTCGAAGATGAATTTAAATAAAGGTATAAGACACCAGCCTTGAAGGTGATGGACTCCAAGTGCAGGATAAGGGCAGGCGCAGGGGAAACTGAGGCAAGTTTGAAGGCATCAGGTGGACACTCAGACTCGATCAGAGTGAGGAGTGATAACCATCGGATGAGACTGAAGGGGACCAGCCCCAGGCACTGGGTCAGGGCACCAACCGAGCCAGACAGGGTCTGGCAGTTCTGATGCCCTGACACAGCAGGTAGAGGTCCAATGCATGTGCCCAGGAAATTCCCAGAGCCCGAGAAGGACCATCAGCCCAGGGGACATGGTGATGCAGGGACATTCAGTGACTTTCCATAGCTGAAGCTTCGCCTTGCCTTCCTTGGCCAGGACACCTGCCCACAGTTCTGCGGGGAGTAAGGAATGGGGAATGCAGAGTGATCTGGGGTTTATAGGTGGAGGTAAGGTCCGCAGCTGGGGTACAAGTGTCAGGAGAAAAAAATTACGCACTGACACCCACGTGCTTCATACTGAGCAAGGCCAGTGTTGGGAGAGGCTATCTGGTGCAACCCCACAGCACGTCCCAGGTCTGCACCTGAGAGCCTGGTAATTCAGCGAATCAGGAAATGAACATGGGGCTCTTGAGTTCAGGATCTGTGATCAAAGCATCCATTCCTTGGATAAGGGGGAAGGAAACACATTTATTGAGCACCTATTAAGCTGTGTGACCAATGAGCCAGGCACTTGCCTGTGTGGGATTTTAGTATAAACAGAGCATCTCAAATCTGGAAATCTGAAATCCCAAATGCTCCAAAATCCAAAACTCTCAAGAGCACTGACCCAAGGATAGAAGTGGAAAAGTCCACTCCTGACCTTGGGTGAGGGTGTGTGGTCCAAACTCACGAAAAACACTTCATACAATTACCTTCCTGCTGCGTGTATAATGCACGAAGCTCAGATGAATGTCTTGTTCAGACTCAAGTCCATATTGAGATGCCCCCTTGTATACATGCAGATGTCCCCAAATCTGAAATCCAAATATTTGCACTCCCAAACATTAAGGAGAAGGGACGCTCTCTCTGAACCTTCTTCAAACATTTCACCAGCGAGGGCATTGTCTTCCTGCATTCAGATGATGGATTCAGGACTCATGTGAGCAACAGACAGCAGGTTGCCCATCAGGGACAGGGGGCGAGGCCAGCTGAAACCAGGCTCTGCTTGACTTTGAAGCTCGTGGTCTTTCTTAATCTCCTGGGCAAAGTGGTTTCTCCTTCCTGTCTTCAGTCAGTGCAAAACCAGATACATCTCAACTTCCCCGCTCCTCTGGGTCCACCAACACAGGTCTGGGGACCATTCGAGTAGTGACGGCCCATATTTCCCTCCCTCCCACCTGGGTCCTCTGCTCCTTCGTCTCTTAAGCACTCCTGATCCTTAACCCTCCTGTGGCCCTCTGGAGTGAAAGCTGCTCTGACTTCAGGGAAACCTTCTTGGGAAGTCATGTGGTTTTTGTTATGGCGTTGTTTATTCTTGTACTTGAAACACATTTATACTGTTGGGCTATTCGTGGAATAAAACATTCCAGTGAAAAAACAAGCCAGAAACTTTGGTAGTCCTCATAAGGAGACAAAGAACCCTCCTAGAGAGAAGAGCATGGACTTCTTGCCTCATTTCCTAACTCAGAACCGGGCCGCTGGCTGCCCCGGTGGAAATGGATCCCAGCCTCTGCATGTGAAAGTCATCCTGGCTGAAGACTTGGCGCTTGTGTTACAGTTACAAAGAGAAGATGAATTTCCCAGGACTCTCTGGAATCACTTAGGAAATGAACAGTTGGTGTCTATCGCGACCTTCCCCACAACCTTCCATTTCCCATTTCTCCTTGAGAGGACAAGCTTCTAAAGCAGCTGGGAGAGAGGAACTAATACCTTCTTAACAGAGTGGGGGCATTTGGGGAAACTGAGGCAGCATGCAGAAGTCCCTGCCCTTCAAACCCCAAATCTTGTGATCAGTCAGAAAGATTTTGGACACGGTGCTCAGAGGAACAGGCATGAGCTTACTGAAGGAATACGTAAAGGGAAAGGGGACACTCTCAAGGGAGCGGGTGGGTCCTCTCAGAGAGGACAGGGACCATGTGCTTCCTGCACTCTAGCTTTATTGAGCAACCCAGAGAAGTTTCCAGAAAGTCCTGGCAGGTCTGCCTCTCAACTTTTGACTGACAGCAAGGTGACATTGGACTTTGAAGTCCCCACTACCATGACAAATCTAGGCCACCTTGGTCCATGCTGACTGGTTATAACTGGATTCTTAGCCATGCATTCTTACAGATCTCCAGGTTGGGAGGAATCATCCTTATCTCCCTGAGTTCCGGATCTGGTCACAGAAGTCTCCCCCTCCAGGGAAACATGGGTTCCTCTGTTGGACAGGATTCCAGGCCTGCATCTCTCCTGCAGGTGGCAGGTGCTTTTCTGAGGCATAGCCTGGGCACTTAGGCCAGCCAGGGCCGCAGGTCAATGGTTTCTTGGAGAAGAAAGCATGTGGGGTCAGCACAGGGGCCCAGCTCATAGACTTTACTCGTAACCCCGTGTTCCCACCAGCCACCTTGGTCCCTAACGCTATTCAGTGGGATCGAGTACTCTGCAGTCTTACTACTCAAAGCCTGTCCACAGACCAGCAGCGTGGCTGCACCTTTGAGAGAGCGTCGGAACCCACAGTCTCAGCTCTCCCCTCAACCCTGCTGAGTGACAGTCTGTGTTCACAGGATTCCCAGGAAAGGTCTCCAGCATGTTAAAATTCGAGAGAACTGTTTTGCTGACATTCAATTCAGAGAGTTGACCCCTCAGGGACAGGAATAGAAGCTCAGGGCGCCAAGTCACTTGGCCAAGTTCTCAGCCAGGTTCAAGGGTGCTTCAGATCTGGGCTGGTTTTCATTCTCCCACACCGCCTTGGCCTCAGTCTTCCCCAGGCTGAACTGCAGCGTACAGCATGGGCCCCCAGGTGAAGGCAAGGCCTCCTCGCAGGTGGGGGTCAGAGGCCTGAGTCCACTGTGCTCTGTGTGTCCCAGCCACGGCAGGGCCCTGGAAAGTCCCCTGAGCATGCTGGACCCCACGGGCAGGGAATGGCCTTTACTTTCCTCTCCTTTTTGACATAAAGTGGTTGAAAACCCAGGAACAAGCAGAGGGCAGAGAGGGAGCTCCTGTGCCCTTTGTGGGTGCCCTGCCCTGCTGACATCTCCTCAGATCTCCCCCTTCCAGAGCTTGTCTGGAGCCTGCTTCTCACTCCTCCTTCCCAGAGCCATGTGGGTGGGGAGGGAGGTCCCAGCCTGCTCCTGACTAGGTCTTGGGGTGGAGAAGGACCCAGAGTCCCTCTAGAGGCTCCACCCATGCCACCTCATTAGCATCCACTCAGGTGAGCGGAGAGGCTCCTTAGAAATAACAAAAGCACACCTGTTCCTCAAGAAACTCCAGAGTCCTTGGGAGCTCTGCCTCAGAGCCCTCGAGGACCGACTGAGGACCAAGGACAAAGAAAGCACCTGTCTTACACAATGGGATTGCCAATATTTCTTAAGAATGGGGCTTTGAGCCGCTTCTCACTCTGACGAAGGGTTCAGGGATATGTTTTCATCTACTTGTCCAGGAGACTTCTTTTTTTAGAAATTGTGGTTGTTAACACACCAGTGACACCAGTGACGGGTTCCTCTGTGACACTTCCATGCACTTAGTGCTGAGGAAGGAGGAGAAGTCCAGGCGGTCAGCCGTATAGACTGACAAGTTTCGTAAGGAGGCACCTGGCTGACAGTCCTGCTATTCAAGGGGGCAAAGAGCGTCCACAGTCCTAACAGATGGATGTGCTGTCAGCCTGACACCCGGTGCCTGCAAGGTGCTGGGGACTCAGACTTCCCCTCTGCAGATAACAGTGCTGGTGGATGCAGGCAAAAGACCAGATGAGACCAGAGCTTGGTGCTCATGCTCCCAGGCCTGGGGGCGGGAAGACGTGGATAATGAAAGGAGGGAATTCAGGGTATCAGAGAGACGACTTGCAGCCCTGCTCCGGCTCTTGGACCCTGAAGTCCCCTTCTTCTTGTCTGTTCCCTGTCCCATCCTCTTAGACTAAACCTGTACTTGGCTTGCTTTGGCAGGACCAGAGCCCCACCCTGACTTCCAGGTACCCCCTCCTGCCTGCCCACCTCCCCCTTCCCCAGGCTCCTTCCCCTCCCCTCTGCTGCTCTCAGGACACCTATTTCTATAGTTTGCACTGATGAGAAACACACGGGACTTGTCTGTGTCTGGCTTGTTTCGCTGAACAGGGGTTCCACATCTTAATAGACTTTTTTCTTTCCCCTTCCAGAATGTTTGTCCGCATCTCTGTCTGTTGCGCACTGCTACAACAGAATGCTCAAGACTGATTGGAAGGAAAGAGAGAGGAGAGGGAAGCTCAATGGTAGCACAGGGTCATTCGGGAGAAATCTTGCAGTGGGGCCCAGGGGAGCCTGGGACCCCCTGTCACTCGCAGCCCGGGGTGGATACAGAGGGGATGAGTGGGGAGAGGGCCAAGGCTGAGTTTTCTGGCTAAAATGGGTTTCTGGTAGGGTGGGATCCTCTGATAAGCGCCCCAGGCAGTAGGTTCTGATGAGGGCCAGAATCAGTAGATTGGGAAATAGCGAGGAGGGCTTTGCTGCCTGGCTCACTGGAATAATTTCTGGTGGTCTTCCATATCCATCCTTTCACGTGCTAAAGTTGGGTCGATGATATCAAGCTTGTATCCAGTTAGTGTGTAAACAGAAATCAGTATTAATTCTGCCTAGGAAGATTATCTGAATAGAATTAACACAGCCAGAAAGGTGATAGGAGGTAACCTGATTTAGCTGGAGGCAGGGTCTTGCAGGGAAGTTTTAACGAGAGTCACAGTGGGCTTGGAAATGTCCCACACTGTGGCTGGCACCTCAGGGAGGAGAGTTGACAGGGGTGTGAGGGGAAGGAAATGGCGTGAGAGGATAAAGGAGGGTGGCTGTGAAATGAACAGAGCCATTGAATCTGGGGAGGGTGCTCCTGCAGAGAGGAGGAGCTGGTCATCTACGTGTGAGTGGGGCCTTCCATTCAGGCGGCCAATATCAAAAGGTTTCAGCCTAGGGTTTTAGTCTGGGATGGTGGGATCCTGTTCTCCGAGGGCCCCACTTTCTGTCTGCCAACAGATGATCTATCCCCTGCTTCAATTCCCCTCTGAAGAGGTCCTTGACCACCTTTGGGGGAAAGAGCAATGACCCTTCTTGCTTATTTGTGCTGGCAGTGGGCGTTGGCTGTGGCAGTCAGGGAAACTCTCCAGAGGGATCCCCACCCTACTGAAAACCCAGCTTAACCAGAAAACTCCACCTTGGTTCCCTATCCCCCCATTCCCTCCATATCTACCCCAGGCTATAAGCGCCAGTGGGTCCCAGACTCCACTGGGCCCCTCTGCAGGCTTCTCCTGAATAACTGTGTTACTGTTGAGTCTCCGCTATCCACATTCTTTCTTTCCTTCATATCATCTCTTTCCTTACACTGATCAAATTATAATGAGCAAAATTTTGCTTTTCCCAGTTTTGATCACTGGGGAGTCCAAGATCAAGAGGACTGCATCTAGCCGAGTGCGAGTGCCTTGGCACAGGCCTGTAATCCAAGCGGCTGGGGAGGCTGAGGCAGGAGAACCAAAAAATTCAAGGCCGGTCTCATCAACTTAGCGAGGTCCTAAACAACTAAATGTGACTCTGTCTCAAAATTAAAAGCTGGGGATGTGGCTCAGTGGCAAAGCACCCCTGGGTTCAATCACTGGTACCAAAAAAAAAAAAAAAAAAAGGTTCAATTCCAGTGCTTGTCTAGCATATATGAGGATCCACATTGAAACCCCAGCACCACATACACAATTAAGAGGCAGAGAAACAAAAGCCAGATGAAAAAATAATATAAATAAAATAGATTCTCTCTCCCACCCTCTCTCCAACTCCTCTCTCCTTATCTCTTTCTTTAAAAATAGAAGAGGACTGCATCTGAGGCACCTTCTCTGAGAGCATGACTGGTGGAGGGGTCAAGAGAGGGAGGGAGGGACAGAGGCAGAGAGCCTCCTGCAGGAAGGAAGCAGGGTAGAAGTTAAGCACTTCCTGAAGGCAGAGCCCCTCAGCCCCTGGGCTGCACCTTTCAACAGCCCGCATGCTTTGGGGCACCCATTCAAGCCACAATGGCCAGGGTGGCACGGCTGGGCTGTTCTCAGTAGGGAGCTGGGGCATAGCAGAAGTCTGCACAGTTCCAGGCCAGCATCAGCAGCTTGGCAAGGTGCTATGCTACTTAGTGAGACCTTGTTTTAAAATAAAAATAAAAATAAAAATAAAAGGGCTGAGCACACAGGTACACAGGTACTGGCCGGGGCCATATGAAGAGCACACAGGTGCTGGCCAGGGCCACTTGCAGGGCCCTGCTGCGACCTGCCCTCTCGTGCTGCTGAGATGGATCTCCCCCTTTATGCTGCCCTGGATTGTGCATTGCACAGGGAGGTGCTGGTCCGGAGAAGTCCAAGAGCAAGGAAGGCAAACCAAAATCTGGAGGGAGCCTCCCAGGTGAGCAGCCAGAGGCCAGCGTCCAGGTGGGCAGTACGTGCGGAGGGCCATGGCAGCCAGGGACCCAGGAGCGCTCCTTCCCCAAGGCCCGGCCCCCTCAGCCGGGGGAGCCCCACACTTTAGGAAAACCACTTTGATTCCGAGGAAAGGGAGCGCTCCACCCACTGATAGCTGACAGCAGTGAGGAATGATCCCCGGGGGTGAGACAGACTGAAACCCAGTTCAAGGTTGGATGAAGGATCCCAGGTTAACGAGGAAAACCCGCAGGCCAGATTTTGACCTGCCCACCCCTAAACATTCCTAAGTAAGGAGAAATTAAATTTGGGGCTGGAAAACATGAAGAAGTGGCATTGATAAAGCCAGATATTCACAAGCAAAGGAGTGACCTTGGACCCTTATCAAACCCCAGACACAAAATGTCAACTCAGAATGGGGTGGAGCCGGAACATGAGACCTGCAACTATAGAACTCCAGGAGGAAAACAGGAACACTGTTTGACATTAGTCTGGGGGTGGGTTTGGGGTCTTATACCAAAAGCAGAGGCAGTAAAGGAAAAGCAGGTAGGACGGTGTCTATTTTAGGATGAGGTTGAAATTCAGACCTTCTGGACGTGGTGGAAGCAGAGAAGAAGCAAAGCAGAGAATGGAAAAAGCACCCCTAAATTATGTGTATGATAAGGGGACCTCGCCAAAGTGCACGAAGACCCCTCCAATCCAGCAGCAGAACGGCACCACGACCAAAGAGCACCTAGTAAAGAAACGGGCAACAGACTTGAATGCTTTCCCCAAAGCAGTCACACCAATGGCCAACAGGTGCTGATGACATGGTCAACACCACTAGTCACCAGGGAAACCAAGGTCAAAGTTGTCTGGCTGACAGCTCAGGCAATTTCCAGAGGAGCCTGTGGGGTAGACAACGCGAGAGTGCCCATGTTTACAGAGGAGGAAAATGGGGCTGAAAGCAGCCAGCACTGTCACCAGGGTGACAAGGCAAGGCATGGCAGGAAACTGTCCAATGCCAGGTCCCCACCCCTCACCCACATCCCTTAGCCCCATCACCACCAAGAAAGCCACTTGGCATTGACCCTGGGTGCCAGCTCCCTCCCCCAACTCTCTAACTAGGATGACAGAGACACAGGAACGGAGTCCCGAGCCGGTGAGCTTCAGCCTGGCACAGGGTCTCCTGTCAAACAGTATCATGTGGAAAGTATGCGGTGCTGTCACGTGACTAATCGGCCACCTGGGCCGGAGAAGGCAAGCTGGCTTCTTACCCGAGTCCAGGTTGGACTTCTCTGGGTGACTGTCCACCAGGAAGTGTCTTTAGTACTTTTTCTATTTCAGAAAGACAACTGCTGAAATTATCTGGGTTAGGAATGTGACAGAATTCTGGCCCCCGGAGCATTTGGTATGGAAATAAACAACAGAGCTGATTATCTTTGTATTCGAGTTTAAATGAAACCGTATGAATCCCTCAGCCGGATCCTGCCCCCACCCCCATCTCACCTCTTAGGAAAGAGCAGCAATTCTTGGAACATCTATTACAACAGAGCTTTTTTTTTTCTCCTGCTTTCTTTATCCTCTCTTGGAAAAAAAAAAAAAAAAAAAGCCCTTGAACTCCCAGCTGTGTGCAGAGATCAGATATGCGGCCAACTCTTTCCCAAGTGTCTCCAAGCCAGAGACACTCCAAACGCTTTTCCACCAAGCCTCCTCCTTCCAAAATTTTGAAATTGTGTACATTTTCAGAAACATAATCGGGGTGGTTCGGATTCGTCTGTGCACTGCTCGTCAGAGCTGGATTTTGCAAGAACCATTTGATGTTTCCAGCGTTCTCCCCCTCCTGCCCGGGTCTTTTATCTTCAAACCAGGAAGTTGCGTTTTGCCAGCCGACTATGAACTGTAACCACAAAAAGTTGGAGATGGTTTCAAAGCCGGGGATTCATGAGGCTTGAATGTGCCTTGGCCTTGGCGGAAGGCACTCCTGGCTCCTTTGTGGGGACCGGGTGTCCGCAGGGCTGGATGGGGCAGCTGCGATGGGGCTGGAGGGCTGAGGTAGGTTCTGTGCAGGGCTGGAAAAGGACTTAGTTTCATTTTCAGCTCAGAAGTGGTTGTGGAAAGAATGAGTCTCTCCCTCTTCCTGTGCTCAGAGGAGAGGGGTCCCTCTCTGTTTCCTTACTCTGTGGTCTTAAGAGCAATGCCACCCCCAGCATCTGTTCTGAATGCTCCAAATCTAGCTGCTTCGTGGCTCTCCTTCCACACAACCTCCTGCCGCAACCTCGATCTTTCCATAAGGGAAGAATGAGGATCCCCACAACAGACCCTGTGGCTTTCCGTCTTCCTCATGCTTCCTTACAAGGTCTGCACCATCACAGACCCCCTGCTGCCAAGACTCCCAGAAGCAAAGTCCTCAGGATGTGTCTTCCGTGCCATCATTTGTATACAGACCTCCATTAAATCCATACATCTATGTCCAATTCTAGGTCATCCTTTACCTTCTCTGACACCCCTGGGAAGAGCTCATCCCTCCCCTGTCTGTGTCGCCACCCTGTTTTACATAAGGGTCTCTGATGGCACTTTCCAAGCTGGTCCCTGTCTCCCATGAGTGTGGGCAGCCCCCTGCACCAGGGCTGTCCATCAGCGCTCTTTGCAACGTCGTAGATTTCGATCCGCAGACGCGACACCAACATGGCGGCCACCAGTCACTACAACCATGTGACACCGGACATAGCCCCTGCACTTGAGGACCTGGATTTTTTGCTTGATTTTATTCATTAATCCTGATAGCTACACGTGCCCTCCTTGAGTCACTTAGTCCTGTGTTTGGCACAATGCCCAGCACATAGCAGGGAACTCAGCAAATATTTACTCCGTTCAACTATTGCATAGACTTAAGGCAATCACGCTGTCAGGCAGCTATTACTAACTTTGGTAATTACATGTGTGAAACCAACACAAAGCAAATGAACTAAAACAACAGCGGAGCGTGGAGCAGAGTGGCTGAACTGGGATGTGGACCCGTCTGTTCAACACAAATCCTCCACCGCACCTGTGAGTAAACTTGCGTGTGAGAGTTGCACACACGAGGTGGGAGGAGGCAACGTTCCGTCGATCAGATCGTTGACTCCATGCAGTTATGGATGCAAAGACTCACGTGTGTGCAACTCCACGGAAAGGGAGAAGGCGAGCGGGGGGACGAAGGAGAGTTGGCAGGCGCTGGACATGTTTAGTATCCTGCACACAGTCAAGGGCCATGTTGGCTAGATGGAGCTCTTTAAAAAGAAATGAATAGATCATAAAAGAAAGATTACAACAGCCGACAAATTGGGCATCTGGTACGCTATACGCGATTATTAACTTTCCAACCTGGATGGCCTCAGAGTTTGGCAAACCAAAAGGACCGACTTGGGGGCGCTGCTGCCACCTGCTGGTGCCATGGCACGTTCGCCTGGGCTTTAGAATCCCACAAAAATGCCCCAAGCAGTGGGTAATCACCACTACCTTTTAACATCCATTAACTTAAAATTGCACATCAAAATAGTTCCAGAATGATTCAAACTTTCAAGTAAACATTACTCTGCTTCAAAATTAAAATTTTTTTTGTTTTGCAAATAAATACAACCCTCCACAGTTTTGCAGTTCTTCTCCTCTTCACTTAGCTGGATGCACTAGTAAAATAACCCCATAGCATTCTTAGCTGGTTTTCCTCTGATTCTTGTTAAATCTCCTGACAGCTGGCAGCGGTGGGGGCTGTCTTCCGATGGTCTGGCGTCATGGACCCACCAGGTCTCACATGGTGGCTTTCTCTCTTGATGAAATCCATCTTCACACCTGTGTCAAAGGCTACATCTGAAGACACGTGGGTGCGCCAGACTTTGGGAAGCTGTCATGGTGCTGAGTTAGGCACTTTTGGTGTAAAGGAATCTTCAAGTCACAGTTCCCACCAATGGGGTTAAGTGAACCAATACCTCTCCTAGAAATCAGAAGTTGTGCTCAGCCGTAAACACTCAAAAGCAAACACAGGACATAGACGGGGATTCTCTGCTATTAGTTGGGCTTTCTACAGAAGGGGAGACTCTAGTGATTTTTTTTCTTTTCTTCTTGAGACAGGGTCTTGCTCTGCTGCTCAGATTGGCTTCCAACTCCAGATCCACCTGCCTCAGCTGCCCAAGTTGCTGGGATTATCGGTGTGGACCACCGCACCCGGCTGACTTCAGTGATTTTTAAGGTGAGAGTCACATTGACGTCCCTCCGTCTCTGTAGGGTCAGGCAGCTGGGAGCTGGGGAAGGAGGTGGAGGAGAGAAAGGAAGCTCTCACACTGGTGTTGGCTAGGACGGTGGGCTTTCAGTAAGAAATGGAAGGGCTCCAGCCTGTCACCATCGTATCTCTCTTCTCCTGAAGCTCCCACCCTGCAGGATCCAGCTGTGGGTCAGCCTTCAACACCTAAGCAGCCCCCTGCAGGTGCTGGTTAAGGGGAGCCTCACTGGCACACACCGGGGGTCATGGGTTCAGCAAAGACCCCACAAACCTGATGGACCTTCTACCCACCACCCCCGGTACTGCTGGACACAGAACAGGAGAGAGGCCTTGTGGCTTCCTCTTACACACACCGTAGTCTTTAGAGAGCACCGTGCGTCGGGTGCTGTGTTGGGTGATTTCTTCCTACCACATTAGTTGTTCACAGGCTCAGTGCTACCAACCCAGGGCCTGCTCTGTGGCCAGCATCTTGCAGTGTACAGACAAAATGGTATGAAGCCAGAGATCGCAGTTGGTCCTTAGGGACTGCTGTCACTTGGGGAAGGCAGACAGGGAAACAGGCAATTACAACATGGTGTGTTCAACTTTTATTTATTTATTATTATCATCATTTTTTTAGAGCTAGAAGACCAATGAGAAAGAAGGAGAGAATCATTTTTATTTAGTTTTCCATGTGGCTTTCGTTACTCTAACACTTGGTTGCGTAGGTGGTACAGGGGTTCGAATCTGCATCCTCGCAAGTGCCAGGCAAATGTTGTAACCTCTGAGCCAACTTTTATTTACGATTATTATTATTAATTGGGCCTGGTGCTTGCAAGCGCTCTGCCACTGAGACAGCCCCAGTCCTACCCTGGCATGGCTGACTTTTGCAACCCATTTTGACTTCTTCACATTTATTTTTTGTATCGACAAAACCCTGTCCTTATCAATCTGAGATGGAGCATTGTTAAAGCTAGAAACACTGGGTATTTCCTCCCAGCATCCCTCACAACAATGTTACAGGCTTTGCTAGGCCTTGAGTGGGGTCCTGGGTCTCAGGAAGAGACCTAGCACTTAGTTTCTCCAGTGGTTGATGTGACGGGGACAATGATTTCCCAACCCAAATCCTTCAGAAGCAGGGTGGAATGCTGGGGGACCTCATTATCCTTCTAGCAACTTTTCAATCAGTGGGAGTCACTTGTACCCCACTGTGACCCTGGAGGGACAGGGGTGTGGCAGCATCCTGGCTCTCCCACCCTGCGTCAGTGAGCAAAGCTTGCATTTTCAGTTTATGACAAATGGGAGCTTTGTGTCTGAGGACATCCTCCCACGCGTTTCTTGCTGTGTGTGTGCAAAGCTACCTGAGTGTGGACCTGCCAGTCCACACATGTGCGTGACCAACCGTGGAAGACAATGCCCAGCGGTTCCCCAAAACTGTGCCCTAAGTGAAGCTTCCACCTGCAGTTCATGAAAGTTCCAGCTTCTCCCGCTCCTGTGGGACATTGGGGACGTGGATCTTTGTAATGTTAGGTATCCCTACGGGCACGGGGCTGTACCATTGTGGTTTAATTGAATTTCCCCTGTGGCTGCTGGTGTTCAGCACCTTCTTTTGAATTTATTGGCCACGTTCCCTGTGCTATTGTTCAGAGGGCCACTTGTTGGTGTGTATTTTAGGGTTAAGGACCTTCAGGATGAGTGCATCTGGTTTTCAAAGACGGTGAGTTCTTTTTCCTGACTCTCCAAGTTCATGGTTTGCATTATTTCTTTAAACAGAGACACTCTCTAGATTTGTGGGGCTCTCTTCTAGTTCACAATGTGGGTCTCTTGGGGCAAACTTTTCATATGTGGAGCTGGTTCAATAAATGTACAAAGTCAAGGACAGACCACGGGGAAAGCCGCTGACACCACTGGCCGGGTCACTAATGGGATAGGGGATGCTGCTTGGTGAGCTGTGGCCGGGCAATCCACACATTTTCCCACACGTCTACTGGGTAAAAGCCTCAGTGGACACATTACTGTGAATT
This sequence comes from Aplodontia rufa, assembly GCA_004027875.1. NCBI lineage: Eukaryota > Metazoa > Chordata > Mammalia > Rodentia > Aplodontiidae > Aplodontia > Aplodontia rufa. The sequence goes on from PVKS010002254.1 coordinate 45,362, forward strand.
TACGATGCCCTTTGAGGAGCTTGGTGAGTTCCGTAATAAAAATTCTGGCATTTGGAGACTTGGGTCTGGTTCCCACACACTTAACGGCTGCAGAGAGCGCAACTCGCTTTCAGAAGGCTGCCGATGTCTCCAGAGATACAGCACCTCGGGAGCGGAGGCCTGCTCAGAGCATGTTTTTGGCAGAAGATTTCCAAGTTCCTGGGATGGTCAGATGCGTCCTGTTAGGTCTGCTGTTTTGACAGACTGTCTTTGGCAGGGACAAGGGGGCTCTTTACTTGAACTTCAAGATTTCCCGATCAGAAGCAAGAAGGCAACTGCAACCCATGAAAATCACTGGCTCAGAGCGCAGACGGGAGGACCAGGGTACAACAGCCGCCGAGAACAGAAACGACAGCCCTGCTTTCGGGTTTTGCCAAAGGTTGTGCAGGCTTAGCTATTTTTAGTCAGGTTAAGTCCACAGACCCTACTATTTTTAGCCTTAGGTCTTAACAGACTGATAGGATTCTAGCCTATTTTTCCAATGTCAGAATATCTACAAACCCCCAAAGACACGGCTCGTAACCACCCACATCTCTGAACAAAGCTGCTTTGTACTGGCAGGAAATCTTAAGCAACAGGCCTGATCATAGTTACCACAAGAAAAATGGAATTAGGCTAGAGTTTATCAGCGGGAAGTTGAGGGGCCAGACAGAATGTGACCCACAAACTGGGGAGCTTCTAGCAAAGCCAGCAGAAGAGGCCCAAGTTCATGTCTCCACCCTATGGTTCCCTCTTCCTAGTCCCACATGGAGTCTGTGCAGAACAGAGCACTCTGGGAGTCATGGGTCCTTGAGTTAGGTGATAAAGTAAATAATCCTCTTTGAAACTGGGGTCTGTCTTAGGGATCCCCAGAAAATGTGGATGGGATGACTGTGACTCAGTAAGGAAAGGGTTTCTTTCGTACTGTAGTTCAGAGCTTCCTGATATTATTATTATTGTTATATTTTTAGTGACAGCAAGAGAGAGAGGGAAAGAATCAGTTTTATTTAGTTTTTCATGTCCCCTTCATTGCTCCAACACTTGGTTGTATACATGGTGCTGGGGTTTGAACCTGTATCTTTGCACATGCCAGGCAAGTGCCACAAGCACTGAGCCATCCCTCCAGCTCTTAAGATTTGTTTTCTAAAAAAGTTCTTGGCAGTTTGAAATCATGACAAGAAATAATCGTTGCCTACGGACATTTGAATTTGTTTCCTGTTTCATTTAGAGAAGAGATATTGATGCTTACCAACTTCTGCTGTGGTTCGACAGGTTTGAGTGTGTCCCCAAAGGATTGTGGGCTGGAAACCTGGTCCCCAGTGGTGGCGCTGGTGAGGTGGTGGAGTTTGAACGATTGGGCACAGCGAAAGGTAATTGGGAGTACCACCTTCAGAAGGGATTAACGCCAGTCAAGTGACTGAGCTCTCAAGAGAACAGGGTGTTATGAAATAGGCCAATTTATGTGTGAGGTTCCCCTCTGTGGTCAGCCAATTCCATTTCTCTGCACATTGTGGAACAGCCAAGGCAGCCTGTGCCAGAATTCTGGTGCTAGAGTCTTTAATATCCAGAATCATCTTTATAAAATATCCAACCTCAGTTATTTTGTTATAGCAACAGAAGAACGGATGACTATAGGCCCCTGTGGAGTTGCTGGCTGCGGACTGCACTATTCATTTATAAAATCCCGTTTCATCCTTCTACTCACTAAGGTTAAGTCACCTGAAGTCACCTGTTGTCAGATTACTTATTTATCACACTTGTCAATGGTCTTGCCTCCTTTCTTCCCCAGAAACTTTGCTATGAGTTTGTCTATTTTATTACGTTCTCGAAGGGCTGGAGTTAGGTTGGGCCGATTCTCATTACTGTTTGTCTTTTAAAATACTTCCTTCAGTTTTGCTCTTATCTTTATTATTTCCTTCCTTCATCTGGCTCAAGCTTACTGTTATTTTTTTTTCTGCTTCTTGAAGCTGAACACTTCGCTCGTTGGCTTCAACTTTACTTTGTTTGACGGATTTTTAAGGTGACACTTTCCTCTCCACTTAGAGATTTTACCTGATCTTTGTTTTGCTCTCTGTTCAGTTATTTTCAAGTAGTTTTCGTTTGGTTTCTTCCTTTACTAACGACTAAAAGCAGAGTATGATAACATTTCTAAGTGTGTGGATTTGCAGGGCAAATCCTCTTTTATGTAGTTTTAATTTCAATTTATTTTTGACATAGAATATCATCTTATGATCCAGATTGAGATATTTATTGAGATTTCTTTGCTACCTTATGATACTGATTTTATTTTTTAAAGTCTGCATAGCTGGGCACAGTGGCACACGCCTGTAATCCAAGTGGCTCAGGAGGGTGAGGCAGGAGGATCACAAGTTCAAAGCCAGCCTCAGCAACTTGTGTAGACCCTGAGCAACTTAGTATGACCCTGTGTCAAAATAAGAAATAAAAGGGCTGGGGATGTGGCTCAGTTGTAAAGTGCCCCTGGGTTCAATCTCTCCTACCAATAAATGAATAAATAAATCCAATTTAAAAATTAAAATTAAAACATTAAAACATCTGTGCTATATATGTGTTTGAAGAGGACAAAGTCTGCTGTTGTTGGGTCGAGGACTCTACACAGGTCTTAGATGGGACTTGCTGACTGTGGTCGCCGCAGTTTCAGCCTTAGCTTTTGGATACTGAATGCGTTCTGGAGTAGTCGTGTTGAGTCTCCTTTAATGATTACAGATTACATTATTTCTTTTTAATTCTATCAATTACTGACTCACATATTCTGAGATTCTGTTAGGTGCACAGGTTCAATAGTGACATCTCCCCTTTGTCTTTATTTATCACCTCTTTTTTTTATTTATCGCTCTTCCTCTATGTCAGTAGATCTCTGGTCAACTTCGGTTTTATTTTAAAATCTGAATCCTATCATCTCTGCCTTTTATCTGCTGAGTTTTATTCAGTTGCATAATGGTAGCTGCAGCTATGCTTGGATTCATGTCCATCTCTTTCCTCTGCTTTCTCTCTTGACAATGATTTTTTTATTTCTTGACTTCCACTGGACTGCTTGAGAGTGTAATGCTTTAGAGCAGAAATCAGATTTGTGCTTGGTCGTTTGTGTTTCTGGGACAAGGGGTCCCTGCGTCTGCGGGGTGAGGATGAGGGAGTCTGATTCCCCAATCCATATTCTCTCTTTCTTCCTTGGAGATAGAATTCCAAATGTTAGCTGGACACAGAGAACACTCAGAAGAGACATCTCTACGTGACGCTTTCCCTTGCGGCTGTGTGTCCGCATGCCTAGCATTTTGGTCACAGGTGCTTAAAAGGAGGTGGTGAGCAACTTCTGGAAGGGGTCTTGAAGCAGCAGCTGTGACATTTCCCTTTTTACACTTAGAATGGAGCAGTGACAGCTAGACCCACAATATATGCCCTGGGTGTTTTACTTAGCTTTTTAACTGCTGTGTATAACAGACCTGGCAAAAACAATTTTAGAGGAGTAAGAGTTTATTTGGGGGTTCATGGTTCCGGAAGCCTCAGGCCAGAGAGAGCAGGCTCCGTTCCTTGGGGCTTGAGGGGAGACAGAACATCTTGGTGGAAGAGCGGCAGAGGAAAGTGGCTCAGGGCATCACAGAGAGAGACTCCACGTGCCTGATAAAAAATATAAACCCTCAACTCCTGTGAGAAGCCCAACTATACACAGGCGGGCAGAAGAGCTCAGAAAATTCAAAAATTAGTACACATGTGTGTGCTTATTTCTCTCTACAACATGGGGGTAAAGCAGAGGAGACATGAGAGCCGGGAGTGGACGGAGGGGGAGGTCCTGGACCAGGATTGGCCTGAACTTGCTTTATCAATATGCATGTGTGCATGAACATGTAGCCACGATTCCCTCCAGCATGGAAGACTATGCTGAGTGAATATATACCTCACATCAAACCCTATCACTGGGTGTCATGTGACCCTGAGAGCAGCAGGGGGGACTGTCAGAGCAATGGTTCGCAGGGAAAGCAAATTTCCAGTCCAGCCCTGGATTATCTACCCAGTCCTTCCCATGGAGAAGGAGCACAGCTGAACATATTTCCATACCTTTAACCACTATTGTTATGGTTTTTAGTGAACTTGTAGCTTAATTCAGAGGGCCGTCAGGTCCAGTAACAGAATTTCCTACAGAACTGGTTCTCAAAACTTAGCCCTTACAATTTTTCATCTGGAAAGCGTGTTGGAGCACAATTTTCTGCAATTCACTGTTAGAAAATCTGATTTGATGGGTCAGGGGAGGAAGCTGAGAATTTGCATGTCTTATCTCCTCCCAGGTGGAGCAAAGGCCACAGTCAGGAACTCTCTGTTCTAGGGATCTGGGGCACAGGCGTTTGATACGTTCAAGGAGCTGAAGCCAGGCTGCTGTTAGAGTAATGTGGCATGGTATAGGGGATGGGAGGCCGGCAGGTGACCAGATCAGGAAGGGCTCTGAAGGCCACAGAGAGGAATGATCGCCCCCGTGCTGTGGGGAGCCATCGCTGAGCACAGGGCAGCAAGTGACAGCTGTGGATAGCGTTTTGTGGGCTCCCTCTGCTTCAGGGAGGAGGGGCTGTGTGGGGCCATGATGCCATTAGAACTAGCAGAGCCAGCGATGCTGGTGGCTTGGTCTGTGGTGACATCACTGCAAGTCACATTTTGGAAGCGAGATCAACCAGTTCTTTGCTGATGGATTCAATGTGTGCAATAAGAAACATGGGAAGAAATCAAGGACGATTCCCAGGTTTTGTCTTGAGCAAATGGTTGGGAACTTCCCAGGATTTGCTGAGCAGAGTCCCCAGAGGCAGCCAGGAGCCAGAACCAGGGATGGCTGTCCTTGTTCCCCGCTTGTGGCTAAGGCACTTTCTGAAGATGCCAGAGATCCAGGTCAGCGCTCCCCACCCATTTGTCATCTCTTCCCAAGTCCACCTGCCTCAGCCGTGGTTTGGAAGTGCTTTGTCTGTTTCCCACGATGAGCCGTAGCAGGGGCCCTCACTTCATCAGGAGCAGAGTGGGCTCTCAGAATGTGACGGTTGTCCAGACGTCTGGGTGTCCTGACCAACGTGGCCCAGCAGCCTCTTTCCCAGCACATTTCAATCACAATCTACTTCATTTGGGGGTGACTTTTACAAGAAGCAGCCTTCTATTTTCTGTGGCTTTAGCTCCTATCATTTCTCATTGCTCCTGGAATAATATCCTAAATCTACAACGAGGCCCTGTATCATCTGATCCTAGCTTCTTTGATCCTGTCTCTGCCCCCTTCTCTTTCCAAGTCAGCTGTACTGAATTTCTCCCAGCTTACAGTCATGACTCACCGTCTCCTGCCTTGGGGACCTTGCACAAGCCAGGCGCTATTGGTAGAAAGCATTTCCCTCAGTAACCTCGCCAAGGCCCACTTATTCAGAATTGAGCTAGAAGGAGTGGTACTTCCTCAGCGATGTTTTCTCCATCTCCATCCCCTTTCCCACACCTCTAGACACGGACTGTTTCGGAGAATTCTCGACACTCGTTCTGCTCATTTGCCTTAATCGTCTGTGGTTCCACGTTTGTTATTTGCATTCTCCAATGCACCATCAGTGCTTCGAGGCCAGGGGCTACACTTCCTGTTTCCCGTTTGTATACTCCCAGTGCCTACTTAGTGCTTGCATATACCAAGTGCTCAATTAATAGCACTTGAATTCGCCGATTGGTTTCGACGCTGGGATTCGTTTACTCTGTCACCGAGGAAGAAGCACCAAGGGGTTTCAGTGTCTTCATTGCTTGCCCCTGCAGCCGCAGGCGCTGGTCTCATTCTGATCACAGTGCATTTGGTGAGCAAGGTAGCATAGCTGGCCTCCCTATCTGGGGGTTCCACATCCACAGGTTCAATGCATCACGGAGCAAAAAAGATGTGAAAAAAATTGTGTCTCTAAGGAATGTGCACAGATTCTTGTCATTGGTCCCTGAACAAGAGTAGAGCACCTACTGTTGTGGTCTGTACTCCGCATTAGGTATGACCCGTGCTCTGGAGGTGATTTAAAGTGTGCCCAGGTTACGTGCCAGTTGCTACCACAGCCTCGAGCATCCCGGGAGCTTGGCATCGTCATAGGTGGTGAGAACATCTTGGAACCCGTTTCGTGGGACTGCGAGGGACCGCTGTGCTGCTCAAGTCTGCACAATACTCTTTTTCCCTTTTCATTTCCAACACCTTCAGACTTAGCTCTACCCTTTAAAAACATCTCTCTGCCAATGCTTTTCAGTTCCAAAATGTCGTCTCCTACTTCAAAACAAGCTGGAATGTTCTCTGCAAGATACCCACCCAGTCTGTGGTTATTTTCCAGCTCCTCCGACGAGAGTTAACTGCCTCTCTCTTTAGATCGTAAAATTTCTCTAGCTGGGAGGTTTTCTGCTCTGTGTACTTTTATGACCGTTTGTAAGCATTAATGATATGCCACAGCATTTTGCAGAGGTCTATAACAGAGCATTATTTATTACAGAAATATTAAAGCCATCAAACCTATAATCAAGCCTGGGGAAAATGGCCCAAAGTCTCAAATGTGTTTTGGATTTCTATAAAATTTGGTTTGGCATTTACATAGGGTTCCAAATACTTTTTATCTCTCTCCCATGAATGATCTCCCCAACGCCCATACTCCCAAGTTTCCATCTTGCAGATCAAGTCAGAACTGGCAAAGCCAAAAATAGATATGCTTTCTAAGACCAGCATTTATAAAGTGAGGGAAACTATTTTCAGTTACCCAATCTTCCCAAGTCATTATCAATTAAAATGAAAAAATCCACTATTATCCAATATTCACAACAAAGGAAGTGCTAAAAGAAAATGTGTTAAAAGTCCAGAAAGTGGCAGGCCCTGTGATTGGTCCATGAAGGGGTTTTGTATCTTGCTCACGACATTCTTGCAAATGGAGATTGCTCCCTGGTGGCAGGTAAGGAAGCAGGCACGGAGACCGGGCAACTTCCTTACAGGCAGGAGACTGCGCGGCTGAAATAAAAAGCCACCTGTAACTGGTCCATGCCTTCAGCTCGAAGACAGCATGGTTGGAAAGAAGGTGTCCCTCCAAAGGTCCCGTTTCAATACAGGAAAGCTCAGAGGTGGAATGATTAGGTTACAAGAGCGCTGACCTCATCCATGGATTAATCCATTTGATAGATTAATAATTTAAATGAATTACTGGATGGAAGCTACATGGAGATGTGATGTGGCTGGAGGAAGCTGGTCACAGGGGACATGTTGGGAATTACGTCTTGTAACCTTCCTCTCACAGCCCTCTGCTTCCTGGCTGGCTGCCATGAGCTCCCCTGGACCACACCCTTCCACCATGTTGTTCTTCCTCACCTTGGTCCTAGAACAATGGGGTTGGCTGAGCATAGACTGAGGCCCCTGAAACTGTCAGCCCAAAATAAGCTTTTCCTCATCCACTTGTTCTTGTTGGGCATCTTGGTCACCATGAACCACAGGCTGACTGCCACAGTCAGGAATGATTTGGGAAGGTATCTGCCCTCATGGAGTTGGTGCTTTGGTGGAAAGTGTCGGTTTTCCTTCATTTTAGCAAATACCTGGGTCACCAGCACCATGGGGGATGGTTTATTTTGGCTCAGCTGTAGAGGTGTCAGCCCATGGCTAGTGGACGCTGTTGCTTTTGGACCTGTGGAGAAGTAGAGTCACAGAACGGAGCACTTGGCAGATGGACCAGCTCAGCCCATGGCTGGGGCAAGACAGAGAGGGATTTAGGAGACAAACAGATGTGGCTGGTGGGAACAAAAAGGTTAGGATAACAATTCTATAAACTGGACCCTCTGTGCTGACCCCTCCTGCTTTTTTTTTTTTTTCCCCAAAATCAATTTCCCTTCGGCCCTGCCTGGCCTAAGTGCATGGGCTGCCACAGTCCTCAGCAACTACCTGCTACCAGCAGAAGTGCAGGCCTGGAATAATGTCCCTCAGAGGAACCCAAGTTGCCCTGGAGGGGGAGACTTCTGTGACCAGATCCTGAAGCTCAGGGAGATAAGGATGAGTCCTCCCAACCAGGAGATCTGTAAGAATGCGTGGCTAAGAATCCAGTTAGAACTGCTCAGCATGGGCCACGGTGGCCTAGAGTTGTCATGGCAGTGGGGACCTGAAAGTCTTAGGTCATCCTGCTGTCAGTCAAAAGTCAAGAGGCGGACCTGGGCAGGCCCTTCTGGAAACTTCTCTGGGGTCTTCAGTAAAACTGGAGCAGGACAGGCACATTGTCCCTTTGCCCTCTGAGAGGCCTCACTCTCTCCCTTGAGAGCGTCCCCTCTCCCATTTCCTAGTCCTCCAATGAAATCACGCCTGTTACTCTGAGTGATGTGTCTGAAATCTTCCTGACTTGATTGCAAGAACTGGGATTTGAAGGGGTTCTTCACGCTGCCTCAGTTTCCCATGAGACCCCAATGTCCCATGATCCCCTTTGGAGGTGCAGCTGCAAGGAGCCAGCCACTCCCACTCGGCCCCACCCAGGGGAGATTCCGCCACTGTCCGAGGGTGCCGACCGTCTTCAACACATGGCCATTTTTGTTTACATCCTACAAAACCACGCCACCATGAACGCATCTAAACACGAGTTCCTAACCTGTGGTAGGATTTCAGGCTTTTGGGTTTGAGGAAAAACCCCGGGGAGACGCATATTTTGATGAGCTCTGAATGAAAAAAATGAGGCTTCCCGGATACATATGGGACAACACAAAAGTTTATGAGGGTTTTTTTGTGATTTTTAAGCATAAAAAAATTAATTAGCTATAGGAAAGAAACTGGATTTCTCAGGATCTATTCTGCTTTTTTCCTGCAAAATAGTTAAGCTTCCATGAAACTGTTTTCTAAGCATCATGAAAATCTATGCTTTTGGTCTAAGATTGGCCAGGTTTTCTTCTTTAGATGAAAGATGTTTGCAGCTGAATCTGTGGAGTTTACATGCCCTAAATTTACAAAATGAACACAGAGGCCACCAACAGGAGACTTAATCGATACCAGGACGAGCTCTGAGCGCATCTTCGGGACAGGACTGCAAAACCCCCCAACGCCTGCTTGCCCGCCTGCTCCAAAGCTTCCCACTAAATCCTGGGGTCTGGCTGTCAGTATGTCCCCTTTTTGAAAATCCACTTAAGTCAACTGTTCTTGAACCAAGAGATTCAAATTCTCTTAAAAGCTGTTGCATTACCTCATCGGCCCTGAGAAGTGTCTCTGTGCTTCCTTGTGATTTCCCTGGCTGCAGATCAGCCCCACACAGGAGCAGCATTAAGATGCCCAACGGCTGCAGGCAGGCATGCGGCCAAGCCCTCCTCTGTCCCTGTGAAATTCAAGCCCTTGGAACAGGACTCAGTGCCACCTTTGTTTGGAAACCTCAAAGACCCCAGGCCACGTCTGTGTGCTGGAAACCATGAAGGCGCTTATGACCGTGTGGGAAGATGGGGGCTGAAGGACAGCAGGGTGGTTGTCAAAGACATTCAGAAACCCACACACCCACTGTTAAGCCGGCACCGTCCTCAACTCACCTCCTGGGCAAGATGTGGGCCTAGAGTCACGGCTGGCGCTCAGCCCTGGATCCTCAACGGCCTGTGCTTAGAAGAAATGGAGTTTTAACGGGTAGCCTCTGAGCTGCTCTTCCAGGATTTCGGGAATTGCGCTGAGGGTGTTGGCTAGAAAGCTTTCAGTTCTGCCGGGAGAACCGCGGGTCCGTTTTCTAATCCAGCAGGGAACGCACTGCATGGCTTGGCAGATGACTTACGGGTCCCACCCTACACTTTCCACAGCTACAAAAGGGGAATATGCAGATTTGGATCATAGGGCTCTTTGGAGGATCAAAGAAGAGTTTGCGGGGTTGGAGTGGTGACTCAGGGGTTTCGGCGCTTGCCTCGCGTGCACAGGGACGCAGATTCGAACCCCAGCACCACGTACACAATGCAGTGTCGGAGCAACGAGAGCCACATGAAAAACTAAAAGAGATTCTCTATCTCTCTCTCTTCCTCTCACTGTCCCTGTCTCTTTAAAAAAAAATAATACGAATAGCTGTGGGAGCAAAATGGCCCCACGTGATCGGGACACCAAGGGGCCACACAGCTACACTCTGGGGCTGATGAGAGATTACTTTGCAGTTCGAGCACAGAGTGCTTCGGGAAGAATTTACCGGGGGACGCACTCTGCAGTCAATGTGCTTGCTCCGGTGCCAATGAACTTGCAGGGAGAGGAGGCGGCAGGGAGAGGAGGCGGCAGGGGGAGACGAGAAACGCACAGCAGAATGATTAGGCGGCCACACGCCACCATACCCTGTCCCCGAGCAGGGCTAAGCCTGAAGGCTGAGTTTCCTTATTGATGAGATGGGGAAATGGGACCTCCCTCCCAGAATTCTCACAGAGGTGAAGAGTTAGGATGGGCACAGCGTTGAGCCCAGCGTCCGGCACACAGGAAGTTCCATACATCCTTTCTGCATTTGAAAAGGCAACGTGAATTTCTCGCCCACGATGAAGAAAGTAAAATCCTGATACTTTTCCTTCTCTTTCTGCTTTAAGACTGGATTTCTGCCCACCCACGGTAACAGGAGCCAGGAAGTTTCCTGAACAGGAATAACTGAGAGATTAACCTCCGGTGGCTTGGGGAGGGGAGGCAATGAGTCTCATGGTCATCTTTCCCACTGAGCAAGCACCATATGGGTGGCTGCCTTTGACAGCATCACCCATGTCTCTCTTTAAAGTGGGAGGAGTTAGTTTCAGAAGGGAGGAACACGGCTTTTCCAGGAGCTGAGAAAGAAGAGGGTGAATGGAGTGAGCCATCTCAAGATGGAAAGGTCGTATGCCCTCAAGACCCTGTACAGAAAAGGAATAAACACAGAAGAGAATGGAACAGCCCAGGTGAGGAGCAGAGAGATACAGACCAGTCTCTGAAGACTAATATTAACTGTGTCAGGCAACTTTCCTTTACTGTAACAAAATACTGGAGGTAATCAACTTACAGAGAGGGAAGGTTTCCTCTGGCTCAGAGTTTTGGAGATTTCAGCCCACGGTTGGTTGGGCAGCCCACGATGGCAAGAGGGTGGCGGTGTAGACTGTTCACCTCCTGGTGACTCAGAAGAGAAGGAGACCAGGGCCTCACAGTCTTCTCCAAGGCCATGCCTAATGACCTGAACCTCTCAGCAGGCCCCATCTTTAAAAGGTTCCACAGCCTCCTGATAGCCCCCCAGGCTGGGCCAAAGCTGTCAACACCTAAGATCCAAACTACAGTAATTCTAGAAGTCGAGCACTTGTCACGAGCTAGCACTCTGAACGGTTGCCTATGCCTATTCTCTCTTAATCTTTACTCTAATATTAAGGAGTTAGTCATAGCATGACCTCCATCCCACAAACAGGAAAACTGAGACAGAGGAGCCCAAAGCTCCCCAGCCTGGGATGCGATATCCGAGTCATGGGCAGCATGACTCGGAGCCCAGGAGCCATGCAAACTAAGCATTTCGAATGTACTGAGGAAAGGATCCATAGATAAAAATCCAGTGAATTACAAAACGCATTGGGTTTTGCATTCAAACCAGAGCTTAATATTTACTTATTTTCAAAAATATGTTTTTAGTGGCAACCAAAATTGAGGAGAAGTGGGCTGGAGCGGTGGCTCAGTGGTCTCAGCGCTTGCCCAGCATGTGTGAGGACATGAGTTCTAACCCCAGCACCACGTGCACAGCCAAGTGTCAGAGCAGTGAAGGGCATGTGAAAAACTAAAGAAAACTGATTCTCTCTTTCTCTTTCTCTCTGTCTCTCTCTTAAAAAAAAAATGAGGATAAGTGGAACCACATCTTCAACTCAAATGAAGGAGCAAAGGCTGGAGGGTGTCTGAAAGGGAAAGAGACTTCTCCGTTTGTGTCCAACAGAGCTGAGTGCAAGTGCACCAGCCATTTGCCCTTCGCTGCCTGCTGATGGTTCACGTGTGCTAAGAACAAGTCACCCGTGTGTGTGTGCATGCCTGCTTGTGCCCCGCCTGGTCGTGAGGCCTAACACAGCTGGAAACTGCACAAAGGGTCATCTCACCAGAAAGCAGCTCAGCAATGGCTTGCAGAGGTCCAACCGGCACACTAGACTCCTTTGATTCATTCTTCTTCTCCTTATTTTTTGCTTCCAAGTGTCATTTTAATGAAGCAATTAGTGGAGCTTCAGAGTGGGACTTATATTTATTCTTCAAAAAGTAGGAGGACTTGGTGATCAGACGTGATTTTCTAATATATAAATGTGTCAGATGTCCAAAAGAAACTCAGTGCCAGGGTGACATTACAGTGCTCGTCCCTGTTAAATGAGATTAGCTACTGATAGATGGCAGCTTTCAGAAGCAACTCATGCAATGGTGCATGATGTTCATGCAAATGTTCATTTATTATATAATCTGTGCCTTCTAGGATTCATTTCCTTGCTCTGTGTTTCTTATCAGTGTCAACTATAATCAGTTACTTGTAGAAAAAGATGGAAGACCTAATTTATGCTCTGATGATTGATACACAGAAGAACCATTTAGCTTAGAATCGAATGAAATCTTTCTATTAGTTTTCTGTGAGTGCCAGGAAACACTCAGGGGATAGAACGTAGAGGAGAAACACATTTTTTTGTTCATCCCCTTTCCTAAATTCTTTAACTTTTAGAAATAACACTAGCTAGCCAATGAAAACAATTCTTTGATAAAGGCTAAGAATTTAAGATAAAAAACAGCTGGGCAGGTCTTTTTTTTTGGTACAAAAGGAAACAACTTTGAACTACATAGACAACGCCGCTTAAACCCAAACAGATGTGGTTTAATCTTGTTTTTGATCCTCCTGTAGATTTTTCTCAAAATGGCTGCATATGCCGAGATGTGATGACTTTCAGATGTTCGAACCCAATTTGTCTCTGTTAGAACAGCACCTTGGTGCATAGATCATGTGCACCCAGTGCTCCAAGTCTTTGATCATGGACAGCAGGGTACCAGGGAGAATTTATGGTGGGCGTTTGGTTTGGTGCAATAATCCAGTAAGAAACTAAAGGGGGGAATCAGCAAAGGTGCCCCTGTGATGTTGTTTTGGAAACTGGAAGGTCCCACGTGTTGTCCTCAACTTCAGTAAATCATGGTGACAGCCTCAGCTCCCCACACTTAGAAGTGCTTTTCCGATGACTCATAGCACATGAATACTCTAAAAATAACATGTGCGGCTGATTCGTACACCTGTCTGCATGCCTGCTGATTATCGTCCACACAGCACCCAGTAGCACTGGGACTCCCCATCCCCTGGCTAGAAGAAGACACCGGAGCCAAGTTCATTTAAAACATGGAATGTCGGGGCAGGAGCGGTGGCTCCGGGGTTATGGTGCTTGCCTGGCATATGGCAGGCTGCAGGTCCAAACCCCAGCACCACGTACACAACGAATGTTGGAGCAACGAAAGCCACATGAAAAATTAAACAAAATTGATTCTCTTTCTCTCACTGTTCCTCTCTCTCTTAAAAATAGCAGCAGCAAAAACAACATGGAACACCATCAGGCATACTGCGAGGCCCCAGAGCAACACACCAGGCCCACACTCAGCTTCAGCGGCAGCAACAGCGGCTGGCTCAGGCACTGGAAGATGGAACAAGGACTCGGAAATGGAGAAGGATCGTAAGATTTTCCTGTCTTCTCCCTCCTTCCCATACTTGAATGACTGTGCTGGTCAACAGGGGGGAGATGTCAGTGCAGCGAGTCTGAAGATCTCAACGGGACCCATGGGAAAGAGAACTTCGGGGGTGGAGGGTGCTGGGTAATGAACACCTGCACCATCAGATGCCCCTGGAGGTCCATGGACAGCCCTGTCCCACCTGGCTATCCCTCCCATGGTGCTTGCTTTGTAGTTTCTATAATTTTCTGCATGGTCATCGCCCTCAAGAATATTTAAAAGTCCAACTCTAGAGTGGGAGGAAAGAAAGTGCTTATACTTGTTGGCAAAATTTTGAGAACAGAAGACTGAGCAATTGTGAACGTGTGTGTGCACATGCATACATGTGTGCACATGCATAGGTGAGTGTGTACATGTACACGTGTGTGAGTGTGCACATGCATACGTGCTGCACATGCACAGGTGAGTGTGTACATGTATTGCATGAGTGTGCACATGTGTACATGTGTGCACATGCGTAGGTGAGTGTGTACATGTATATATGTGTAAGTATGCACATGCATACGTGTGTACATGCATAGGTGAGTGTGCACGTGCGTACATGTGTGCACATGCATAGGTGTTCACAGGCATGTATGTGAGTGTGCACATGCATGTGTGTGCACATGCATAGGTAAGTGTGCACATGTATATTGCGTGAGTGTGCACATGTGTAGTGTGTGCGATGCATATGTGTGCTCAGGTATGTGTGTGAGTGTACACATGCATGTGTGTGTGTGCACAGGCATATGGGTGAGAGTGCACGTGCATACTGTGTATGAGTGTGCAAGGCATACGTGTGTGCACATGCATACATGCGTGACTGGGATGTGGGAGGACTGGATAGCAGAGGGGGAGGTGGCCTGATGGTGCAGATGGTGGGTTTGTGCTTGAATGACTGGGAAAGTAGCCCAATAGCCCCAATCCACACACAAAGGAAGGATAGGGGGTCAAGCATTTTCCAGAACTCTGCTGGCTCTACAGCAGCCAACTGCGGTTCCGTGTTATGTCTCGCCCCTGCAAAGCCTCCCAGGGCATACGTGTGATGTGAGGTCATTCCTACCGCAATCTAATCTACAGCAATCATCTCGCATTATATGCAAACCCTTATTATTTTAAAAGTACAGTTCTGTTTACACTGCCGGAGTCTCTCAGTCCCCTCATCACCCACTTGTACTGTCTGTCTGGATGTGCTTCTTGATCCTTGGGAAGCTGCCCCTGCTCAACACAACTCAGAGAGAAGATTATGAGACTCCTCTGGCTGGGCTGCTCTGGTTCCCACGCCAAGGGCTTTGGGGTGACGTTTCCCACCAAGAACGACAGCAGCTGCCAAGGGATGGGCAAGGAGGGCACTGGTCCTTGACAGAGCAGTGAGTCAGGGCTTCTTCAGGCCGTGGTAAATGCAGCCAGCTCGGGGGGAAGCAGGGAGCGGACCCAGGCAGGAACGGAGCGAAGGAGAAGATTGTCTTCATCAGAGCATGCTCGGCACCTGAGCTTAGAGGGCGAGGAACTGAGGGGCACAGCGTTCTTCTTTGGCTTTAGGAGCAGGAAAGGGAGAATGGCCCGCAAGACACCGGAAGTCTGAGCAAGACTTAGAAAAGTCACCGTGTTAGAGCACCACACCGCTGGGTTCTAGCACCAGAGCCCCTTGGCTGTGTGCAAGACACAGACCAGCTCCACTGTTCTCATACACCTTGCAAAGACCCTTCCAGAATAGTATGATAGTCTTTTGTCACTGCTATGATTCTACAAACACATGCATTTTAACCATGAGTGTGGCAGAAAACAGAAAGGGTAGAGGGAGTGGATAGGGAGAGTCGAGAGGGACAGAGTGATAAAGACCAAGGCAGAATTCACCCACATGAAGCAGCAACGTTGGCCATGTGGCCTGTCCTCACATCTATGGTGACTCAGAAGAGGACTAACTGCCCATCTCCCACATTTGGTCTTGGTCTCACTGTGTGCACATTTCACCCTTCTAAGAGATGTTCCGATGCCAAACAGACCAGCGTCAGACGTTATCACAGTTTAAACTATTATTACCACTTTTGGTACACCAGTGTCCCTAATGCAAGCCAACTATTCCATCGTCACCCAACAAAAGAACTGCCCATCTCTCAGGTCCTGGCAGAACACTCAGCTGGGCTGGGCTTAGAGAAAGCTGGGTTGAGAGTCTTCACAGGAAGGACTTCTTAAAGGCTCCTCAAACACATCCCAATCTGTTTTCTGTTGCTACAACTGAATGGCACAGACTGCTTTCTATAAAGAACAGTGGCTGATTTATCTCCGGGTTCTGGGGCTGGAAGCCCAAGGTGTGGCATCTGGCCAGGGCCCTCTTGTTGTGACACAATATGGCAGAGGGCATTACTTAGCTAGGCACAGCCAGGCACCGAGGGCACTCCCTTCCATGACAATTTGCGAATCCATCAATCCAGGGATGCATTAATCCAGTCATTAAGGGCTCTGTTTCCCCAAGGCTCCACGTCTCAACCCTGGGGCACTGGGCATGAGGTCCACCACATGGGAAAGTCAAGGCACACACTGAGACCACAGCAAAGGGCAATTCAAGCCATGCACTGACTTTGGAAGTGCATAGATACCTCACACACTGCATGCGCCTGTGGGTGCTTAGTGCATCTCGGCTCAGACCTGGGAAGCATCCTAAAAAGCTGTGAGATCACCAGGTCAGCCTTCGCCCAGGAGTCTGATGACAGAGATTACAAATAGCTAATTTGTGTTTCCACGGGCAGGCGCCATGTGAAACACTTGGCTCCTAAGCTTCTCTTGTTCACGACTGTCTCATAACTCATTCAACAGCTCATTTGTTTTCATTGCCCACCTACTGCTTGCCAGGCACTCTCCTGGGCTCCAGGGAGATGGCCACAAATAAAAAAAAAAGCAGGGTCTGCTCTCACGAGGGTGAGCTCTAGTGGACGGACACGACGGACAAACACGGAACGTGATGTCCGTGCTGATGAGGCCCCTGGGCAGCAACCAAGCGGGGAAAGGTGGTGCTGTTTAAATAGGTGCTCAGGGAGACCTCTGGGGGGCTGGAGGAGCACAGACTGAGGGATGGCCTCTTCGACAGCAGGGGACAACCGCTTACTGTATTTAAGAGGTGACAATCCCACAGTATCTCAAGGTGGCATCTGCACCACTGTAAGAAAGGTGAGGGTCAAAGACAGCTGCAGCTACCTGGGGCCAGCAGCTTGGACTGTCACACGTGCCAGTGCTCCACCTGGAGGACACCCAGTGTGGCAGCACTCTTCCCCTGCATGGGACCAACAGTGAAGGCACCACATGCGCTGGCAGGACGCAGGGCAGCTGCACATCTTTCCCTTCGTCCTACCCCAGAGCCTCAGGCCACCAACAAGGACATGGTGTAGCATGGTTTTTACACAGCACTCCAGGAGTGACCTGGGACTCCTTAAAAGGACGTGGGGGCCTTTTGTCATGGGCTCTTGGGGCTCAGTGGCTGGAGCTCTGCGCTGTGAATGTCTCTTCCCAGACAGCAGAGCCTCTGTCTGCTCCACAAGGGGCTCTGGAAATGAGACTGCTGGGATTCGCACAGCTTGACCAAGGTGGAAAGTGGAGGCTTCCTGTGAATAGTAGATGCAGACATTCCAGTGTGGGGATGGAGCTCAGGGGCAGCGGCAGGGCTTGTCCAGCACCCCCGAGGCCCTGGGCACCACCCCAGCTCCACTAAGGAAACAGATGAAAAAAGAATAAAACAGAACTTAAAAATTAGCTTCCAGTGGAAAGTTGCTTTTAAAGCTCCCAGTGGACACAAAGTCCCAGGGAGCAGTGTTTAAAGACATTGGCCTGCACAGTACTGTGCTGGGTGCCAACGTCAGCTGATCCAGGTGCTGTGAGTGCACAGTACTCTGCGGGTGCCAATGCTGGCTGGTCCAGGTGCTGAGGGTGCTCAGTACTCTGCCGGGTGCTGACGCCGGCTGGTCCAGGTGCTGAGAGTGCTCAGTACTCTGCTGGGCGTGGACGCCACCTGGTCCAGGCACTGTTACACAACTCTGATCAAAGTTTGGAGGAGCCCAGTGGGGAGGTCACAAGGAAATCACAGCCTCTCTCCCCTTGTCCCTGATGGATATAACGGGTGCTGTGGTTGCACATGAAGTGTCCCCAAAGCTCCTGTTGACAGGAATGTCCAGAGATGAAAAGACTGGATTGCAGGAGTTCTAACCCCATCAGCCCATCCTGGTTTGAATGCGCTGGTTGGGTGGTGGCTACGCACAGGTGGCAGCTGTGGACAGGTGGCAGGAGTAGGTGGCCACTGGTGGCTACGCTGGAAGGGTGCATCATCCCTTTGGCACCTTGTCCCTTCCCTCTGTCTGCCTCATTGCAAGGCCAGCATGATGGAGTTGGCCATCTGTGGACTGAGACCTCTGAAAGCTGCTCTAAGTGGCTCTGTTGGGGATTTTGGTCACAGTGACACAAAAGCTGACTAGTACAGTGGGTGTGGCGTGTTGTACCCTTCAGGATACATGCACACATGGGTTTGTAAGGTGGTGGGAAGCTTAGCGCTGCTTTCAAGGTTTAGTTCTTCAGAATCACTCTTGGGTGAGGAAGGATTTCTTCCACTGCAAACATTTCCAGAAGGGGACTTCCACACTAATAAAATCAAAAGTCAGTCATCAGGGGGGCAAATACAAGGAAGAACTGGAAAGAGACTTTGAAAGCCAGGGCTGATAGGGAGATCATTTCCTCTTGATTTCGCTGTTTGGTCAAAAAAAAAAAAATATGGCGGACATCTGGGTTTTAGAGACAGATGCCTCTGGCGAGGGCTGGGGTGGTTGTGGGGTGCCAGTGCGCATGCACCTGTGGTCTCCCAGGAAAAAGCCCTTCCCTCCTCCCAGGTTTCTCCTACAGGCCTGCTGGGGCAGGGAGCAGAGACTGCTCTTTGGAATACATTTGCTTTTTCTTCCTTTGGGTGGGGACAATTCCCTGCTTTGGGGAGCTACATGGCTACCAGTTAGAGAAGCTGCCCACAGCCCACTGAGGCCATGGGAGAAGCTGTCACCATGGCAGGAGCAAAGCACCAAGGTGCCTCCCGAGTCTCTTTCTCAAATGCAGATGGCGTCCCCTGCACCTCTTTAGCTGGCATTGGGATGTGTGCTGTCACCCACCTGACCTGCACCCAGTTGGCCGAGAAGCACACTACAGCAGGAGCAGGAAGCTAGGTGCTTGTCCAATTCCTTAGAGGGCAGCTACCTGCACTCTGGACCACGTGCTCACCTCTGGAATATTCTGGAAGGAGAAGTCCACTGCTCCGTTTGAGCCATTCTGTATGGTGGTCGCTGCGCTCTTTCCTTAGCCATTTTCCATGTCCCCTAGTCCACAACCGATTGGATGTGAGCACACTGGAGGTTGACTGGGACCTGTTTTCCTTGCCTTTCATCTTCCCTGAGTTCTTGGTGAAGGTCCAGCCTGGAATCTTCATGGTGGGCTCTCCAGTTCCCAGGCCTTGGACCCACACCCCAGCTCCACGCCCAGGTTCGTCTCAGACTCCAGGTGTGCGTGAACCACCTCCCCATTCCCAGCCTCCACTCTGCCTCCTCCTCCTCCATTCTCCCTCCCTCCTGTCGATTCTGCAGCTTTAGGTCCACACAAGGATGCCTCTCACACACACAACCTGCGGTGTAGGGCCCAAGGCCTCAGGAAGTGCCCTGCTTCTTGGGCTAAATTTAATTCTTTCCAAAGCTGTCTGGTCTGAGTCATCGTGAAGTTTCACACCAAAGCTTGGACAACTAATCTGATGACTTTGTTGATAAGTCAATTCCAAGGCACACGTAAATAGAGAGAAAGAAGAAGCCACCCCCAAAGCAAGCTACCATCAGCCTGATATCCTAAGAAGAGGAGGTTTGGGCCATTTGATTAAAAAAAGATACATGTTGTACATACACTTATATTAAACATATTAAACACAAATTTTATATAAAATTATGTCAAAATATAAATATATGAAAAAAATCTAACAAAACCAATATAAATATATAAAATATAATGCAACACAAATTAATACAGATATATGAAATCTATTTTATAAATTTATTATGTATATCTATACATGTGTATGTGCATGCACGTTATATATATGATGTTATTGCTTATAACTGGAATGTTACAAGCAAGTGGGTATCTGGGAAGACTGGACTCAAAGGAAGCCTCTGGAATCCTGATTTGGCCAATGAGAAGACTCAGCTCTGTGGCTCTGTCTTTGGCACCTTAGCTGGGGCTCTGCATCTCTGGCAGTGACAGTTAAATGGCTCTGGCTGGTCAGCTAGGGCTCCGTGCACACAGGCCTGAGCCAGGACACAGCCAGGAGGAGGACATGGTGGCTATGTTGGCTCCTGGGGAAGGCGGGCCTCACACAGGGTAGGACACAGACCTTCCTTAAACAAACCCTTCTCACGGCAAGGAAGGCCCTGGCAACAGTATCCACGTGGGGATTCCCTTCTGGTATTTCTTTGGCAAATGACAGATAATTCTTCTAAATCCCACATTCGGAGAAAGTGAGCTTTGGAAGTCAGAGAAACAGGAATAAGGATTACAATTCTCCACCGAGACTGAAGGAGCCTCATTGAGATGTTGCTCCTCTCAGGAACCCAGGGATTCAAGACGCAGGAGATGGGGCAGGCAGATCCGAGGGTCAGAGTCTCGGTCTCCAGAGCAAGGGCGGGCAGGCGGGGAGAGGCCAGGCCGCGTGTATCCTCAGTGCAGCTGGCAGCTGTGGCCACACGGGGACCCTCATCCAGGGATCTGCCTGCAGCCAATGGGGACATCTTACAAAGTCAGCACTCAGGCTGCTCCCATGGTAATGCTCCAAGAAACAGACGGCTCTGAAGTCAAACTTGTCCTTCCGCCAGCCCTTTCTGCACGTGCGAGCTAAGCCCACCAGAGGATCAGGACCTCGCGCTGTTTAAAAACGACCTGCAATACATGCACTTGCGTATTCAAGCCAGGCTACAGCTCTATGAAGGGGACCAAACTCAACTTTATTGCCTTCCTCATAATGAGTTAGGTAAATGAAGAATGTTGGGTAGCAATTTGTGATTTGGGTATTCTGGCAAATTCTGGTCTTTTGTTCTAAATCCCTAACATCAGCATCAGAGTGGAGTTTGGAAGCCAAGCATCACAGGGAAGAGGTGTTGTTCAGAGAGCAGAGAGAGAGAGGTGAAGAGTGGAGGAGCTGAGATGTGTCCTCCCCGGCAGCAGAGAGGACACCCAGGAAGGAGAGCTGTGGGAGGGCAGGTGGGGGCCTCCTTCAGGGAACAGGAGGGAGAGACAGGCCTCAGAGTGTGTGAGGCAGAGTGGGAAGGAAGGAAGGAAGGAAGGATGGACAGCTCTCTCCAAGGAACAAGGAAGCTCCTTAGAAATTCAACCTTTCTTTTTTAGTGTTGACTATTAGGTAATTGTCCTGATTTGCCTGTGAAAGCTCACTCTGGGCAGAGCAGACAAACACAGCTGTCGGGAGACCCCTGACCCGACAGGGAGGGCTGCACCTGCACGGGTTCCTCAGGGCCTTGCGTCCCTCCTGTGGGTGAGAGGTGACAGCTCCCCATGGGTCTGGAGGTCTCCAAGAGCCACACAGCTGATGTTCCCGGGCAACTGCTACAAACAGTGGGAAAATACTGTGGAATTCAGCCCCCAAAGGCCCTGGAGGCTCCAGAGGACCCGCCTGCTATAAGGAGCAAGCTGAGTGAGCGATCAGAAAGAGACCTGCTTACCAGAACACGACACGCTTGCTAAATCCATGAGCCACATGAAGTCACCGTGGCCCCACAGCTAGAGTACAGTGGGGCTCTGCCGGGCTGACACGTCTGCACTCAACCTTCCCTGCTGGACCTTGGATGGACAAGCAGGGAGCACCGGGGGCCATGGGAACAATCGCTAACTGCAGGTATCAGGAGCGAATGAGACCTCAGGCTTCAAACTGAGAAGAAACTCAACCGAGATGAAGAGAGGACGGCACTGCCCTCAGCAAGGTATGTGACGAATTAGCCGAAGCCCGTCTTGCCTGGAAGATGCTGCTGCATGCAGTGCCAGGAACACAGTAGTTGCTAAATTAACACGAGTGATTTTTGCTATGGCTGCTGCTGGCCACCAGGAGGGTGCAAGGCTGAGGGCCCCAGGGTGTCTGCCTTTTATCTTCCCGCTTCACTCTCCTCCAGTGCTGGTAGGACTGGTTAAGATGCACGGACAGAGCGGTGGGCAACCAGTCCTTCCTCCCTGCAGGCACATGTGCGGAGCTTCACGTGGATATGTGGCTGAATCTTTGCAGCAACTCTCAAAGTGACTTGGTTTCCAGATAAACCAAGGCCCAGAAAGTCACTTGACCAATGTGAGAGGTGGGAGGGGACCGGACTGCAAGTCCAAGCTGCCTCCCCTCATTTTCCTGCTGGCTGGCTCTGCATGGCCACAGGTCGGCTGTGGCAGGTGCCATGTCCAGGCCTGCAGCAGGGACGCTGGGGACAGGGGTGGAAACAGGCAGCTCTCCACCAAGCAGGAAAGGGAAGGGGCCTCCACCGCCATTTACGTATCCACACCCCATTTCCAAAGAGTGCAGAGCGCTGTCCCCCGAGGGTGGCTCAGCAGTTGTACCTTTGCTCTTTTAGGGTTTACGTTTTAGGTTTTGGACCGTCTCACACTGCTCACGACTTCTGAAGGCTCAAATAAAATGCTTCCAATTTCAAGGAGCCCTAGCCGCAAACTGAGATGGGAGATCAGCTGCTACATTTTCATGTCCTGTTTGCCTTAAAGCTATCGTACTTGATTTAGGGTTCTTAAAAAAAAAAGTTTCCTTCTCAGAAGAAAGAAAGCTCTTCTGGAGATAAAAATAGCATCTGCCTCCTCCCGTCCGCAGATGGAGGGAACTGCTCCTTCCCTATCTTTCCTGCGCGATGGTTGCCTTTCTGCTAATGACGTCTGCTGCTGGGATTTTAAACTCTCCCCATGGTAGCAGCCTGTATTTTAGTAGCATCTTGTGAATACAGATTTTTTTTTCTTTGCTCTGGTTTAAAGTTTAGCCAAGTTATCCCAAATAGCAGTTTCAGGAACTCTTCACCCACTCTACACCCTTTACCCTGAACCCACTAGCTGTGCCCTTGGAGGAGAAGGTTCCAGAATAATCAATTATTTGACTTACGCTGCAAAATTCAACAAATTCCCCTCATTCTGAATGCAACTAAAATCCCCAAAGCCATGTACAAAAAGGAAAGCAACCGCGTCTGAGGGTCATCTTTGCTTTCTTTTTAAATATTGTATTTGAAAGTAAGTTATATTTTGAAGCGTCTGGGAAGAACATGTATTTAAAATGTGATATATATATCTTTTCATTTACAGAAGAATTTTCTGGTTCCCAGAAGACCCAGGGTAGGCAGAAACCTTGTTATTAACTAGAATTCGGGACCTCTGTAGTTTGGTGACTTTGAAGCGGCTCTTTGTTGTGGGTCGACTGCTAAGATGGGCGAGTAGGAGCTGTCTGCAGCCTCGGGGGATCCCTCAACGCTTTCTGCCTCAGTTCCTCACCAGCACGGGAGACTGGGCTCTTGGGCACCGGGAATCAAGGAGCCGGCTTTGAGAAATGCAGAGTCAGGGGCTGGAGTGGTGGCTCCGAGTTTACGGCGCTTGCCTGGCATACATGCTGATGCGGGTTCGAATCCCAGCACCACGTACACAGCAAAGGGTTAGAGCAACGAAAGCCACGTAGAAAACTAAATAAAACTGATTCTCTCTCTCACTGTCCCTCTCTCTTGAAAAAAAAAAAAAAGAAAAGGAAAGAAAAGTCAAGACAGGAGGGTGCTGCTCTTGGTTTGAACTCTCTTACCCGCTGGCAGCTGGAACAACCCTGGGCAGAGCTTTCTCTGTCATGGTGAACGGAGTTTTCACGGAGGTTCTAATGCCAAGGACCAAACAGGCAGCAAGGGCTGAGCACCCAGGAAAGGCCATCAGCACAGTCGGGTGAGAAGACCAGGTGCTCACCACGAGGTGGCCACTTCTCAAACGCTGGTGCACACGGCTCTGTGGGGGCAGGACTGTCCCGCTGCCGAGCTTCCCGGTGGCGCTAAGAGTGGGCACTTAGGAGAAGTCCCGAGTGCATGTCACTGAGAGTTCGACGAGAGATAGAGCTTTTCCTCCTGCAGGGAGAATGCACACAGGCAGCCCGGGAGCAGCCACGAGCTAGGTGTGTAGGTGCCCCCTGCACCCTCGAGGGGCCGGGTGGCGGGTGCCCCAGTCGCAGGCTGTCCTCTGCTTGTCGTTCTCTTCAGCGAGGCTGCGTAAGTTCCAGTGACCGCGGGGGACTGGGAAGCCAGGACTTGCTCCCTGGCAAGTGGGGTCCAGACAAGTCTCAGGCAGTCACCTTGACCATGCTGGGGGGCATAAAGGAACAGGATCGGGAGTTATCCCATGACTGGTACTTCTCCTTCGAGAACACAGTATTTCACCTCAGCCTAAGAATCCCCAGACCTTTTTATTTTATCATCTTGAGACAGCATCTAAGTTGCTGAGGATGGCTTTGAACTTGAGATCATCCTGCCTTCCAAGCTGCTGGGAAAAACAGAGACTCTTGATCCAACCCCTAGAAATTCAGGTTGTGTTGGGATGGGGCCAGGGAATACGTAGCTTTAGAACCTTTTAGGTGACTCTGATGTCACCTGCCTGCACATAAGTGTTAGGGAACTACTGCCTTACGTTGTAAGATTATTATCTGAAGCCGTATAGGCCTTTCAGGGCAGTGATGGGGGCTGGAGCGGTGGCTCAGTGGTTATGGCACTTGCCCCGCATCCTTGAACACGCAAGTTCGAACCCCAGCACCACGTACAGGATGAAGACTCGGAGCAACGAAATCTGCATTAAAAAACTAAATAAAAAAATTGTTTCTCTCTTTCTCTGTCTCTCACTGTCCCTCTCACTTTAAAAAATAAAAAGAAAAACAAAAAAGAAATCGAGCGGTGCTTTTGAAATATTCCAGGAACAGGAGCCCCAGCCAGGGCAGATTCTTCAAGGGAAGACTCCATGAAATCCGCAGGACCACTGAAAAGAATGAGATCACTCACGAAAACCCCTGATCGTGTGGGGGCTACCTTGCTTGCATTAATTTTGCAAACCCCAACCACTTAGCTCTCTCTTCCCAGCGTCGAGGTCTCCGTTGCTGAACGATCCGTCCTACGGCCCTGGCCTGATTCCTGACATGCTTTCACGCTGCGTATTTATTTTTGTTTCAAATTAAGACCTCTAGGCCACATGTGAGGATGTTGTGGCAGGGCTGCCTCTTATGATAAAGTTGATTTCAGCTGAATTATTGCTTCCTGGAGACTTCAGCTTCATTTCAACCACATCAAGGGCCCCAGAGAACATGTTCCCTCCAGACGTGGGGTGCTGAGAGGCGGGGGGCATCGCCTCTGTCACAGACAGGCACTGAAAGGTGCCACTGACGGATGCGCTAGGAACCCCTGCTGCCGCAGCTGGACGGAAAGCCACATCCACCCAGCCAACGGCCTCCTGGATTCGGTGCTCGCTGAGGTGACTTCCTGCTCCTGGCCTTGCAGGTATTGCGAGGGATGCTTACGGCCCATCTAGAGGGACTTTTAGGAGTTATGAGGACTGGAGCAGACAGGGCGACACAGAGGGAGACTGACTAACTGCTTGCGTGGGAGCCACCCGTCTGCACCGAGGGTCGCTTTGGATGGGAGATCTGAAAGACGAGTCCTAAAAGCGTCACTGCATGGATGGCTTGGGTGACAACGTGGACGGAGGTCAGAGGAACTCAGCTGGAACCACTGAACTTCAACTAGAAGCCAGAGACACAAGCGTGGGCCCGGCAGGGACCCAGACCCACATGCTAGGTCTCTCTCCAATCAGAGGCACCCATGGCTAAGGCTGAGAGGCCTCGTCCCTCTAAATGCCATCGCAAGCCTGTGTCTCCATCGCTCCATGCAGATCACGATCAACTGCACCCCAGAGCCAGGGCTCCCCTGGAGGCTACAGAGATGCAGAGCCTCTCCCAAGAGAGTACCGGTGCTTCTTGGTACAGTCACCCAGGTTTTAAATGGATGACACAGAGCTCTGGGGTCACACAGCCCAGGTGCCTGAGTTCTGATTTCACAGATCCTTGGAGAAGACGGCTGCCATGGTGGGGGTTTGTGGCATCGTTGGAAACCGTGACACGCACAATGCGGCTTCGTGTCTGTGTGCACAGGAGACCCTCTCGAGCAGGCGTGGCCAGGTCAAGAACCATCTGCGTTCTTCCACAGACCCATGTTACAGATGCATGACTGAGGACAAGACGGAAATGTTCCATGTCACTCCAGAATGTGCCCTAAATCCATGGGCTACAGCTGGCTTGGGGAAGCCTGCCTGGGAACCTGGGACAGAGGAACAGGAACCGTGGAGAGAGAACCACAGAGAACTCACTACCTGACCCCCTGGTATACATCTAGGAGAGCTAAAATCAGCAAACGATAGAGACGCAGGCACATCAATGTGTACAGCAGCGCAATTCACAAGTCAGGCTGTGCAAACAACCAAGGTGCCCTTCAACAGATGAACCGATAAAGAAAGTGCGGTACACGCACACAATGGAGTACTACTCAGCCACAAAGAGGAACGAAATTAGGGCACTTTCTGGTAAGTAGATGAAACTGGAGACCATCAGGCTAAGTGAAATAACCCAGGCCCCAAAAGTCAAGGGTCAACTTTTTTGATCATGTGCGGAAGTTAGTCCAAAATAAAGGGGGATAATAAGGAAACAAAATAAAAGCAGGGTGGGGTGAATTTCACCAAAACAGAAGAAAGATCTGAAGAGCAGAAAGTGAAGGCTTGAAGGGGAGGGAGGAGGGGAGGACAGGGGAAGAACAGCGGAGTGATCTGACCTGACGTTCCTATTGGTGATTTTGACCTTTATGTATCCCAAAAGCCAGTAATTAAAGAAAAATCTACAAGTAAAAAGCAGAGGAGAGGGAGGAGGGGAGGAAGAGGGCGCACTGGGGACTGAATTGGAGCCAATCGTATTCTGTGCATACATAATTATGTCAAAATGAGCCCCAATGTTCTGTACAACTAAAAACAACCAATTACAAAAAGAAGAAGAAGAAGAAGTCCACCTTTTGGACGACTGCTAAGTAAAATACTTCGTTATTTTATTTGGTTCATGGGATGCTACACTGTGAAGTGGTTTTACTTGTTCCCATTTTACAGGTGGGGGAGTTGAGGACCAGAGAAGCTAAGCAACCATCCAAGGAAACGCAGCACATGTGGTCCATCTCCGGTTTAAACCACACCTTACCGGCTCCTTTGAGAGCCCCGGGTGCTTTCTCCTGCCAGGGTAAAAGCAGCCTCAGTGTGAAGGAACTCAGCTTTAGAGTTCCTTCAGAAGGTGGCTGAGAGAGGGGACCCTGGCCCCATGCTGTGAACTCCAGCTGGTTCTCAGGTGAGGGATTTAGGGGGCAAGAGAGGGTTTATTCTTCACAAAGAGGGAACACGCAGCTTGCAGGATACAGGACCGCACAGGGCCTTGCACCTACTGGGAAACTTCCTTGGGTTTCAGGGTCTGAATTGTTAGGGTCCAAACAGGAAGCAGAACAGCGCTGATAGAAAGGACTGAGGAGGTGAGGAGATGCTAGCCGAAGGCACTTGACTCCTGAGAGCTCCTTCCTGTTAAGAATCAAGGTGCAGCTAGGCACAGTGCTGCACACCTGTAATCCCAGAGGCACAGGAGGCTGAGACTGGAGGATCTCAAGTTTGAGGCCAGCCTCAGCAATTTAGCAAGCCCTTGTCTCAAAATAAAAATGAAGAAGGGCTGTGGATGTTTCAGTAGTAAAGTGCCTCTGAATTCAATCCCCAGTGCTGAAAAACAATGAACAAACAAAACCCCCCAAAGAACAACAACAAAACCCCTCCAGAATCTAGATGGAGATGCATACGGATTGAGTCCCTGAGGTAGTTCATTTTATGTGTCACCTTGGGTGGGCTGTGACACCTTGTTGGCTGCAGACCCATCAACATGTCACTGCAAAGGCATCTTTCAGACACTAACATTTAAATCAGTTCATTTTGTGAAGCTGATTTTCTGCCACCATATGGGTGGGCTGTGTCTGATCAGTTGAAGAACATAAGAACCAAGACCGACGTGTCCCCAGGAAGCAGCCGTTCTGAACCCAGACTGCAATCCAGAGTCCCTGCCTCAGTTTTCAGCCTTCAGTGCCACTGTGAACTCAGTGCAACTGAATCTCCAGCCTGCCCTCCTGATTCCACTCTCCAGTCCCCACAAGTGCATGAGGCACTTCCTCACAACAAGTCTCTCTCCTCTGCTCCCTCCCTGCTCCCGCTGTATGCATGTGTGTGGGGTTAAGAGGTCACACGTGTGGGAAAACCGCTACACAGCAACCTGGAGGACGGTGGCCCACATCAGAGTCCAAACTGCAGCCTTGCATCTGCTTTCGAGTTAGGCAGATTACATCCCTTCCGCTTTCAATAGGGGAAACTGAGGCATGAAGCAGTTACCGAACACATTCGCAACCCAGCAACTAGAAAGCAGAGACACAGGCTTTGAGATCAAGTTCCCTTTCCAATTTAAGAGCTGCTTCACCTCTGAAGCTAATGTGGCTGCAGATGAGTGGGCGGCTTGGGGGAAGTTACCACAGGATGCAGGAAGGTTGATTTGGATTCGACCACGGCCAAGCGAGGAGACTCTCTGGCCCCTGTCTTGGGCTAATCATTTCTATTTTGATCCCTCTGCTTCAGCACCGGGGGATATAATTTCATATTGGAGCTGCTACTAATGACCTGTGGCTGCTGGGGTCCAGTTGTGCTTACAGGACCCAGTCTGGCATGTGACCTATGGATCTGGGTGCCATTTTTTTGTATTTATTTATTCAAGTATTTGCGTTTGCTCTCCCCTCTTCCTCCTGCCAGGAAAGTAGATGCAAAGGCCACGCTCCAGCAGCCATTGTGGAGCATGAAGCAAGATCGAGAATGAAAGGTGGTGAGAGGTGGGTGATAGTTTCACAGACCACAGAGAGAGACTTCAGTGCCTGGTGAGCAGGAAGTCATCTTCTCAGATTTGAATTACCAACCCTCCAGAATTCTTTTATGTAACAACGATATAAAGTTTCATGTTGCTGGCCTACTTTGATTTGTGCTGTGTTCCACGTAGCTGAACCCCATCACAGCTAACATAGCCCCCACATTTATTTTTAAAAACCATAAAGTGGGTTACGCCAAGAATGTTTCATAGATAGAGCTAAACTTGTTTCTCTTTTTTAAAAGTTTTTGTTAAGGAGCTGAGTTACTGTACAATCATAAATGTACATAAAGTAACAATATGATATGCATTTGCTCCTAAACCAGTTACCCCCACATTGCCCGTACCCCAGTCTCTTGATTCTGTATTTTCCTTCTATAACAAATATAATTGTTTAGATTGTGAATTTTCCAGAGTTAAATGATTGCATAAGTGCTATTTGGATTCTTGCTGGGTGGAACTCCATGGTATACACCCGAGCTTTTGGATCCATGCATCCAGTGAGGGGCATCTGGGTTGGTTCCATACTTAGCTGTTGTAAACTGAGCTGCTATGAACGTGGATTTTGCTGTACCCTGTAATGTGCTGATTCTAACTCCTCTGGGAAATACCCAGGAGAGGGACAGCTGGTCATGCGGTGGATCCTACGCTAGTTTTTGAGGTGTCTCCACACTGCTTTCCAGAGCGGCTGGACCAGTGTGCAGTTCCGCCCGCCTGGCTTCTTCCCATCCGACGGCTCTGGCCCGTTAGTAGGAGCAGAAACCGAGTCCCTGGGCACTTCCAGAGCTGCCCGCTCTCTGGCTTTGAGTGCAGCCCTGAGTTCTCTGTCACCTGCTGGTGTCTTCCTGGACTGACACAAGCTTAAGGAAGTCACTTAGAGAGAATGGATCGTCACCTTCCTTTTAGTGACAGGCAAGTCCTCCTGAGAGGGGTGACAGGGCTGAGGGTAATTCATCCTCACTTTTCCTCTTGTCTGAACCGCGTCGGTTGGAGAACTTAACACCAGTAGCTGTCTGCTCTTCTCTCTTGTCCCCTTCAGGCGTTAAGGGGCCACCCTGAAATCTTCGAAAGTTTGAAGGTCTCTGAACTTGAGCTGATCTGCTGAGCAAGGCCGGATGGGCCCTCCGGAAGCCTCCAGAAAAAGAAATTACAGGGAGCACAGAGAGCAATTTGCCGGCAGCGCCCCAATTCCCAGCGCTCCCCCTGCGGAGAGCCCTGGGCCCGGCCCCTCGCCAACCTGCGCTGCCTGCGCTGATCTGTGGGGCTGCACGATTCCTCCCAGGACAGTTACGGAGGGACGGTGATTGTTCTGCCAGAGCTGCGGACTTGCCGCCATGTGCTGGTATCATGTGGTGAGCAGGTAGCAGGATGCTACCCCGAGGAGCCTGGGAGCCAGCGCACCTGCCATCGTGTCCCCGTGGGCACATGGAGCCTGGATGCCTCAGTGGACTCCTGCAACCCAGGCGCTGGACCCTGCCGCTCCCGGCTTGCTGAGTACCTGACGCACAGCTCAGGATGTCCGATTCTCAGTCCCGTTTCTCTTTCCCCACGCTGCCTCCGTGGCATGGTGATGCAAGGGGGAAAGAATCTGGAATGACTGCTGGGATGGGGGCCAGCTCATCTTCAACCAAACGCACCTGCCACATGAACTAGCTGCATCCAGACTGAACCAGAGGAACCCTGGGAAGGGACAGGGAGCAAGGAAACACATACTGTGTTCCCGAAGGAGCAAGAGGAGGGAGGTCTGCGACTGACCATCGCAGGGTGCACGGGTGCTCCAGGGTGGGAGGCTCCGGGCATGGCGGGTAGAGGGACAATACGAGACGCTGGCCAGCCAAGGGCAAATGGACCGTGCATGGGACCTTGTCCCGTGTTTCAGTTATGCTGGGAGTGTTATTGCTGAAAGAGTCAGACCCAGTGTAGGCCTGGAAGAATGAAAAGAGGATGGTTTGAGGCTGTAGTAGAAATCGAGTCCAATCAGACCTAAACACGTCCAGTGTCCCCAAGAGCTGGTGGACGAGACAATGCAGGTCTCAGAGGTGACATAATGAGGTCCTGAGACTGGATTAATCCACTTGTGTGGATTAAGTGGGTAGTGACTATGCACAGATGGGGTGTGGCTGGAGAAGGTGGGTCCCAGGGTCAGCCTTTGTGTTTATATTTTGTCCCAGATGAGCGGAGCTCTCTCTGCTTCCTGGTGCCAGGTCCAGAGCTGCTCTCCTCCTCCACACCCCTCGCCGTGATGCCCTGCCTCCCCTCACCCAGAGCCATGCAGCGGGCTGACCAAGGACTGAACCACTGATCCAACAGAAACCCTTCCCGCTCTAATTGTTCTCATTACATGTTTGGTCACAGTGACAACAAGCTGACTCAAACCTGGAGGAGCGGTTCTGGGCAGACGGTAGGAAGATCTTGTGGGATGAGCAGCTCAGAAGCAAGCAGTAGGAGGCTGAGGGACAAATGGGTTGGGAACAGAGTCAATAAAGGTACCCCCAGCTGTCCTCAAGGGATTAGGGACCAAGAAAACAATGTGACAGAATTAAAACTGTTCCCACGTGCTTCGGAGATGGCCGACGCGTGGGTGCTCGTCTGCTGAGCATTCCATACGTTCACCGTAAGCCGAAACTTTGAGAATTCACGTGCAGAAGGTGCCATAGAAAGATAGACTCGCGCTGATAGCTATTAAAAATATCTATTCACGCAGTTTACGCTGCTCACCTGCAGTTTAGAAATAAAAACAGGAGCCCACTCTGATACGACAAGTAGTGTTTTCAAATCCTTTATCGTTGGAAGTGGGAGAGTGGGACGGGCGCCGGGGGTAACGGGAACACTGTGGGAGAAAGGCCTTCGAGTCCACAGGGAGGCACCGTCTTAGAGCTGAGCCTGATGGTGGGCGGGCTGCCGGCTGGTAAGCGTTAGAGCTCCTGTCTCTGAAGACCCACAGTCCACTGCAAGACACCAGAAGACGCGGCCACGTGTGCCCTGCGAACAGCCAGGGACCCTGCGGCTAGAACATGTGCACTGCGGACTCAGGTGGCCTTGTCCTGAAGGTGGTTCTAAGGAAAGTTTGTAGCTGTGAGGGACGACATAAAACGCCAGAAAGTTTCCCAGGGATGCATCTCAAGTTCTTAGAAAAATAAGAACAAGCCAATTCCAAATCCAGTAAAAGAAGGAAATAATTAAGATCAGAGCCGAGCTTCACAAAATTGAGAATAAAAAAACACAAAGGATCAATGTAATGAGGAGGTGGTTCTTTGAAAAGATAAACAGATTGATAAATCCCCAGCCAAACTAACCAAACAAAAGACAGAGGGAAAAAACCCAACTTAATAAAATTAGGGATGAAAAAGGAGATAATCACCACACATGTTGCTGAAATCCAGAGGATCATTATGGACTATTTTGAAAACATATTCCAATAAATTAAAAAAAAACTAGAAGAAATGTACAAATATCTAGACCTGCATGAACTACCAAAATCAAACCAAGAGAATATAGAAAACCTAAACAGATAATAATAAGCAACAATATTGAAATAGTAAAAAAGACCCTTCCAACAAAGAAAAACCCAGGACAAATGGATTCTTAGCTCAATTCTACCAGACCTTAAAGAAGAGATAATTCCAGGGTTGCCCAAAGTCATCCATGAAATGGAAAGTGATGGAGTGTGCTGGAATTCATTCTGTGAAGCCAGCATCACCTTGATACCAAAACCAGGTAACGGTACATTGAGGAAAGAAACCCACGGACCAAGATGAACGAGGACCCAAAACTCCTTAGTGAGTGTCATCAGGTCACGTTCAAAAGCACATTAAGAAAACTCTACGTACAAACCAGCTCTTTTCCTTCAGTGAGGCAAAGATGGTCCAACGGCCTGAGCCAGCAAGTGTGGTGCAGCACCTGGATGAAGGACAATGACCACACACTCGTCTCACCAGCGGCAGAGCACGCCCTCAGCAAAATCAGCACCATTCCTGATAAAAAGCTGAAGAAACTAGCTAGAGTTTCTTAAAGGCTGTGTATGACAAACCCAAGACAACCATATTCAAAATGGGGAAAAACTGAAAACCTTTCCTCTAAAACAAAGAACAAGACAAGGACCAGACTCTCACCACCTGGATTCAATACAGTACTTGAAATTCTGTTCAGCGGTGGCTGGAGCAGTGGCTCAGCAGTTGTGGCGCTTGCCTGGCATGTGTGAGTATGTGGGTTCAAACCCCAGGACCAAGTTCACAACGAAGTCTCAGAGCAAAGAAAGTCACAAAAGAAACTAACTAAAAATTGATATTCTCTCTCTCTCTCTCACTGTAACTCTCTCTTAAAAAATAAGAAATTCTGTTCAGAAAATTTAGGTAAAAGAGGGAACTAAAAGGGATAAAATCAGGGACAGGAAGATGTCAAATTATCCCAGGTGCAGATGACATGATCCTATACTTAGAATGTTCAAAAAGCTCCACCAGAAGATTGCTGGAGCTGAAAGCAAATTCAATAAAGCAGCAGGATACACAATCAACACACAGAAGTCAGCAGATTGTTCTACACACCAATAAGGAACCCACTGAAAAAGAAAATAAAAACAATTTCATTCTTGATGACCTTTTTAAAAAGCCTGGGAATGAATCTAACCAAGGAAGTAAAAGACCTCTACAGTGAAAATTATACAGCACTGAAAAATGAAGTTGAAGACCTAACAAGATGACAAGAACTCCCATGCTCATGGATAGGCAGGATTATTACTGATAAAACAGCTATACCACCAAAAGCCATGTATACATCTATGTAATTACCATCAAAATAACAAGGATGTTCTTCTTTGTACAACTAAAAAAAAGATTCATGAAGTCCATTTGGAAGAATAAGAGACCCAGAAAAGCCAAAGAAGTTCTAAGCCAAAAAAACAACGCTGGATACCTCACAATAGCAGATCTCAAAATATACAGAGCTGTAGTAACAGAATTGCAGGGCACTTGCCCCAAACTTACACATACACCAAAGGAAAGAAGATGCGGAGACCAACCCACACAGATACAGTCACCTGCTCATCCATGAAGGAGCTGTTCTTAGCAAATGGTGCTGGGAAAACTGGTTTTCCACATGTAGAATAACTAAACCAGATCTCTACCTCTCATCCTGCACAAAAGTCAACTAAAAATGGACCAGCTGAGTACGCATTAGACTAGAAACTTCATCGCTACTAGAAGAACGCACGGGGCAATACGCCATCATATTGGCAAAGCTCCTGATCAGTAAAGCAAACGGTTAAGAGCGTGCAGAGAGGGGCACGGATGGGAGGCCACCTCTGCCCAGAGCATTACCATCCAGACTGCATAAGGAGCTCAGAAAACTTAGTACCAAAACCAAAACCAACCGTCCAGTTAATAGATGGGCCAATGAAACAAGTACACGTTTCTCAAAAGAAGAAATATAAATGGTTAACCAATGTGTGAAAGAATGCTCAATCAGAACTGCAAATCAGAACTACACTGAGGTTTCACCCCACACCAGTCAGAAAGACAGGCAGGCAGCAAGCACACAATTAACGATCAGTGCTGGAGGGGAGATGGAGGAAAAGAACACTTTCACGCTGTTGGTGGGATTTTACGTTAGTACAACCACTATGGAAATCAGCATGGAAGATCCTCAAAAGACCAGGCATGGGGGGCTGGAGCAGTGGCTAGGTGGTTACGGTGCTTGCCTGGCATGTGCAAGTTCATGGGTTCAAAACCTAGCACCACGTATATTGATTCTTTCTCTCTCTTTCTCATTCTCTGTCTCTCTCTCTCTTTCTCTCTCTCTCATTGTCTTTCTCTCTTTAAAAAAAAAAAAGCCAGGCATGGAATCACCCTATGACCCTGCTATGCCGCTCCTTGGTATTTTTCCTAAAGAATTAAAGTCATCTTACTACAGTGATCCATGTATACCCATGTTTATGGCAGCACAATTCACACAGCCAAATTATGGAACAAGTAAATGGATAAAGAAAATGTGGTACAGACACACAGTGGAGTTCTACTCAGCCATGAAGAAGGAAATCGTGGAGTTGCTGGCAAATGGATGGAAGTGGGTAACAGGCTCAGGAAGTTAGGAGTCACAGTCTCTTCTATGTGGAAGCTAGAGAAAAAAGTAAGAAAGGTCTTCTGAAAATAAAAGGGAAATCAATAACATAAATAACATAGAGGAAAAGGCCCACAGGGAGGAAAGAGAGGAAGGAAAGGAGAGAACTGAGGAATGAAATTGACCACATTATGTCAGGTGCAGGTGAGAATATATCACAGTGAACCCTGCTATTAATGTACCCATAAAAACCATTCAAACGCAAAGAGAAACCAGCCAGAGACATTCAGGTGGAACGGGGGCAGTGCCTTGCGACGGCTGAATGACTCTTCCACCTCTCAGAAGGGAAGAAGCAAGAAGCACCCGGTCATCCGTGAGATTTCGCATTAAAACTCCAGAATCTTAGGGCCCTGATTCAGATTTTAGCTGTATGCATTCCTCTCGTTCAATTTCACCATTTTTAAGAAAATTAAATGGAAAAACAAAAAACAAAAACCACCTCTCATGCTTACAGATTGAACTTTTGGGATCATCTTTGACTTTCTGATGTTGTTCATTCATTCAATTCAACAAACACTTATTGAGGATCTACTATATTCTGGGCTGTCAGGTACTCTTTCAGGCACTGAGAAAACACCCACAAATAAAGATACTGACTGATGTGCTCACCCTCATGGAGATCATGTTCCAAGGAAACCCGGCAACAGCTAATTCTGACAATCAATATGGAGCTCTCCAGCTCAGCAGGAGTGTAAGCACTGCGTGTGGACCTGCCCCAGCTTGCCCAAGGCCGGCTCAGTTAATTTCTACATCCCATGTGCTTTGCGCGCAGCGTCCCATTCAACCGTCCTGGTTTCGAGGCCAGGAGTGGAGCGTGCGTGAGCACTGAGGCAGGGCGGAGTTGAGGGGTCCACATACTAACCCAGGTAGGCGTCCGTGAGGAGGGGACTTCTGAACAAGGCCCTGGAGGAGCGGCTGGGGGGGGGTGATGAGAACAGAATTGGGTGGCAAAGGGCCCTAGGGCCGCATGGGGAGGGTAGCGTCCCCTGAGCCCACTGGGAAGCTCTTTTGTGGACGACACCCGGGGCTTGATGTTGCCCAGCCTCAGGCTGGCAGCTCCTCGGGCAGTGCTGAGCAATCGGACCCTCTGCCCGGAGACGGTGCAAGCAGGTTGTGCAGGTAGGAGGCCGCTAGAACACACCAAGCGGGTGACACTCGGTGGAGCAGGGAGGTGTCATCGGACGAGGCGGGAAGTGGCCAGATTCTGGGTGTGCTCCGCCTAGCAGGGCTTCCTCCTGCACAGGGGACCGGCGGATGAGGTCCGCATGGTTTGCGGCAGTAACACAGATTCCTTCAAGCACTGGTTCAACAACCCTGGGTGCTTCCCCTCCATCGCTTCAAAACCTTGTCTGCTCCTAAGCACCTCCTGCCCAGCAGGCAGTGAGGACGGGCTTCCATGAGCGCATGTCGTCACTGTGGTGAGGATTTTGCCAAAGGCGAATCTTTCACACAGGAGATGTCCAAGCAGCAGCAAATAGGAATGAATGATGTGGAGGGTGAGGTCACGTTTTGAAACCGCAGAGCAGAAAGCCTGCAGCCCAGCTCAGGCCACCGTGTCACGGCCACCACACCCTCCACCTCCGAGACCACAGCCTCTGCTGCACGGAGCTCTGGGCTGTTTACAGCTGTGCTTGTGGCTGCGACAACCCGGGATTCTGAGCAGGTGCAGGGAACAAGGCTAGAGACAGGAATTTAGGAACCTGAGCTCTCACAGAACTTTCTGGTACTGCTATGATGGCCTTTGTCCCCTTCTTCGTGCATTCCAGTAACACGAGGCTAAGAGCAGATGTATTTTCCAACAATGCATTGTTCCTACGGGCTGTGATCCAGCCCTTATCAGGCTGATGAAGAACACAGACACATTTTACAATGGCATAAAATGGGTACCTACATCCCAGAAGCGTTACACCATCACCAAACAGAGTGATAGTTGATGACAATTAGTTATCATGATTAATGTTGCTCAGAAGTTTAATGTCACGCGTTTCACAAGAAACCTTTACGTAATCCTAAAAACAAGATAAGCAAGACTCGGTTTTAGTCCTTTTTTTTTCTCCTGTGACCAAAAGACCCAATGAGAACAATTTTAGGGAAGGCAAAGTTGATCTGGGGCTCACGGCTTCAGAGCTCTCAGTCCACAGATGGCCATACCTGTCACTCCGTTGCCAGAGGTGAAGGAGAACATCATGGCAGACGGAAGCAAGCAGCTCAGGCCACCAGGAAGTAGAGCACAGAGAGGAAAGGGAGTGCACAAGGAGGACACCAGTCTCCAGGGACAGAAAAACTACACCCCAAAGGCACACCCCAGTGAAGGCTCCTCCAGCCACACCCAACCTGCCCGCAGTCACCTTCCAGCTAATCCCATTGGGGATTAACACACCGGCTCGGCAAGGCTCCCATGACCCGGTCCTCCACCTCTGAACCTTGCTGCTTCATCTCACACACCAGCTTCTGGGGCACACCTAATATTTAACCGTGACAGACTCACTGGGCAGATTCTCCTCCCACTTTTCAGAAGGGAATTCAGGGCCACTGAGACCTGCGTAACTTGCCTGGCGCTAGTCACCTTGGGAGCAGCAGAGTGAGGATTTGCTCCCAGGCACTCGTCCCCGGAACCTGTGCAGCCTGATTGCCCCAGTTCACCTGCTCTGTGCATGGAGAGCATTAGCTCAACTCAGGGGTTGGCAGTGCCCATTCAGCAGATGGCAGCCATGGTGATGGTGGCTGTGAGGGCAGGGGCTTCAAAGCTTGCTGGGTGAGTGAGTTACTGCGTGAGTCACCCATGCCGAGGCTCTAGGCGATAACTGAAATCAGGAAGAAATGAGCTCAGCCAGGGCGAGAGGGCAGAGAAGGGCCGGCAGCCGGAATTTGGAGGCTGGGTAACCATTCGCCCATGTGCACGCTTGGATGTGTTCAACCTTGAAGTGATGGATCTTATGATCTGTTGGAGAAACAAATATTTCCTTCCAGGACTGGTTGAATGACTCTCGGATTTAGGTTCTAAGTCTTCAAAATTGTTTCTCACTTTGCTTCAAAGCTGAGACTTCCCTTTCAAAATATTTGCAGAATGGTAAATCCTCCCTCCGAAGGGTGCATTGAAGTTGAGTCCCAGGCATAATCGCCTCTGTCTGGTAAAGATTAATGATGTTTCCGATAGGGATAGCTCTGATTAATTGCTGTTGAAATTCCTGAGCTGAATGTCAGAGCCGGAAAATGAACTCAAAGGACAAGAGGCCCGCGTATCCTTGAACATAATCCAACCCGAGAGATTGCAAAGGAAAACACAAGGGGCTGTGCTGAATTCATGGTGACATGAAAGGTCCCCGTTCTGTTTGTGAAAAACTACCAGGTCATCGTTCATCAAGACTGCCCTTTGATATTGGCCTGCCTGATATAAAAAAGTCTACAACATAATTCTTGACTTTGCTCATTAAACATACATTAGTCCTCCAAAATTCTGGATTCCAGGTCTTGATGCTCAAAGTCACATTAAAAGAACCAAGTAAGAGCCAGTCAAGAGAGTTGGTGTGCTTAACTGCCTCTGATCTGAATTAGCAGACAGGAGGAGCAAGAGTTGAACACAGCCATTGGTAAACTGCTGTGCTATTGAGACTGGGAGCTTGGTTTTGTCCCACAGGAACCACAGGGGACCATTTCTAAACATGCCACATGAGTGTCAATAGTTCTTAATACATCATATCCAAATAATGGTGTGACCTTGGACAAATCACTTAACATTTCAGAGTTCTGTTTCAGTTTTGTGTAAAATGGAGACAACACTGGTCTTGCTTATAACAAATTGGGGTGTC
Organism: Aplodontia rufa; assembly: GCA_004027875.1. NCBI lineage: Eukaryota > Metazoa > Chordata > Mammalia > Rodentia > Aplodontiidae > Aplodontia > Aplodontia rufa. The sequence continues at coordinate 83,991 of PVKS010002254.1, forward strand.
AGTTGAAAAGAAGTACCAGATGTGAACTGCTTTGTAAACCACAAAACTGGTGTATATGTAGGGTACCACTCTGATGACTGCTCACGTGTGGCTACTTCAGGCTCCTTGCCCAGGTCACTTGTCTTCTGACACCCCGGGGAGCCACTGCAGGAGACAGGGGGCAGAGAATTGAGGAGGTGTGTGCTGTGTTAACTCTGGAGAAGCATTTTAAGTCCAAGGTCATAGATTACTACAAGAGAGGCAACTGTCTCCAACCCTTTCAATAAACACTGGCTTGTCAAATTTTTCTTTATGATGGAGTCCGTGTTTTGAATCTCCTCCACTTATTCATGGACTATGTGGAAGAGAAGATGTCAGATTTCAGGCAAGAACTCTGCTCTCACCCAGTTTTAATGAGCTACAACTTACTAGCTCTTGTAAAAACAAGAAAATCAGTCTGTTTCACCTATACAAGGCTTAAGAATGATAGATGAAATGAGTATTTACTTTAAGATAGTGATTGGTCAAGACCTTGGCTCAAAACCATCATGAAGGAGAAAATAAATACGTGGTAAACGGTATCAATGTCTGCTTCCATCCTGATGACAGAGGAACTTACTGAGTTTGGAGAGGAGAAGGAAATGTGATACCGCAGACGGATTGAGACCTAACAGGAAAAAGGGCAATAGGAAACAGTCTCAAGTTGACCTCTGCCTTAGAAAAGAGGCAATTGGATCAGGAAATGCTGTGCAAACCATGGAGGATAATGTCCAGGTAGCGGCCGCAAGATGATATAACCAAACTCTAACGGCTAGGAAACGCCACTTAAGAGGCAGCTATAACCCATACAGCTTACTTGTTTACGGTAGGCACTGCTCCGATCTTCCACCCCTCTCTCCTCAGGCCACCTGCCCCCTGTGGCCTGCCCCTGCTGGAGGTGATACTCATGACACTGTCAATATTGGCCTGAGCCACGGAGGTTTTTGTCTGGTGAAATGATTAGGAGTGAGCTGCTCTATTTTGGAGGCAAAGCTTCTGGAGTCCCTGTCTTGTATGCCATCACTCTTACCCATTTGCCTTGAGATGGAGGTGGCCTCCAATCAGGGATCACAAATGAGACATCGTGACGTGCAGCCCCTGCTGACCTTCCCAGGCACATTAGGTGCATGAGAAACACGTGTTTGCTTTCTGGAGTCACAAAGACTTGGGAGATGCTACGCCATAACCCCGTGAGACTTAGAGAACACAGTGTCTGTTCCACTCTCTTCTTCCCCGCTGTGTCTATGATCAACACATAAATCCATGCTGAGGAGGAAACTTCGGCCAAAAGGTTACACTGGTCTTGATGCCTCTGCCAGTGAAGCTGAAAGGTTGGAAACGAGCCCTCCTTCCCACATCCTGCATCCAAACCCTTATCCACCCCAGTCAATGGGTGACGGATTAGGGACAGTGATACCATACTTTGGTAGAAAGGAATAAAATCTTCTATTGGCTATAATGGGCTCCATGGAGTATTTATGATTAAATCCTGCCATTTTCTGTTGGCTATCTTTTCTGGCGTAATGGAAAAAAATATTTTCTTCTTTCTATTGGTTTTTATAAAAAATTTTATTAAGGAGTCTCCATTGGCTTTTAATTATGCATTTTATATAGTTCTTGTAACGGTTACCCTGAGATTTCAGAATGTATACTTGATTCATGACAGTCTATGTTAACTTTGTACTCCCATCATGTTTCAAATGAAGGAAGAAACTGAAGAGCTTAACCCCCATTTTTCCTTCTTTCACCCTTTGAGCTGTGGGTACCACATGCTCTGGATTGCACCTGATGAGCTACACAGGGCACCTAGTGTCCAACTATAACGGCCATGATTTGGTGATACGCATCTCTAGTTTCGCCCTGTGAGGTTCTCTCTCTCTCTACAGCCCCATGCTTCCATCTGGAATTATCCCATTCAGTCAAAGTATTTCCTTTCTCTTTCTTTGAAGAGGAAATCTGCTTATGATGAATTCTCAGAACTTTTGTCCAAAACTGTCTTGGTTTCAGAGCAACATCTGAAGGATATTTTTCTTGGATACAGAGTTCTGGGTTGATCCCACTACCCCCTTCAGCACTTTAGAGATCCCATTCCATCATCTTCTGAGTACGTTTCTGCTGAAAATTTAGCTTTAAGTGGTTTTGCTCTGGATACTTTTAAGATTTCTCTTTCTCTTTGCTTCTCAATTGTTTGTGATTTTATTTATCCTACATGGAGATCACTGAGCTTGTAGAGTCTGAACTGATGTCTTTAGTATAAGGTTAGTGCAAATGTTTTATAGCTGTCTCTGAGATTAAATCTCCTATGTAAGCAGCAAGCCAACTTCATAAAGAGAGAATTATACAAGAAAACGAAGTTAGACCCAGCTTTAATCAAAATTCTAAAACTGTTTGTCATGGAACATCTTAAAAAACAGAAAGGGAATAACAGACTGGGAAAGCGATCCTGACACATGGATCCATTCCCAGCATATACGAGGAATTCCTAGAACTCAAGGGGAAGACCACTCCCTGACTCGTGAACACAAAGTTAGCTTTGGGCAGCTGTAACGACTAACAAGCTCAGGGAATCGGGCTCAACAGCATCAGTCACCACTGGACACCATGGGAACACCATGAGGCACAGCGTACGGACACTGGTACAGCTGAAATTAAGAGGCCACCTGGTGTTGGCAGGGACGCGGGGCCAGCAGAACTCTCACGCACAGCTGGTGGGAGTGTAAAGACCACCTTGGGTAAGTTAAGACAGTGTCTTATACTTGCATACTCTGCATAGTCCAGGATATTGAACAAGAAATATAGCATGCAATTTTTTTTTTTAAGCAGGGATTGAAACCAGGGGCGCTTAACCCCAGAGCCACATCCCCAGCCCCTTTTATATTTGGTTTTGAGACAGGGTCTCAAAGTTGCTTAGGGCCTTGCTGAATTGCTGAGACTGGCTTTGAATTTAGGATCCTCCTGCCCCAGGCTCCAGAGCTGCTGGGATTACAGGTGTGCACCACTGTGTCTGACCAGCATGTGCTTCTTTTAAAATCCTGCATCGCTCAATTCACTCAGCCGCAAGGGATGCTGGGTTTGTTGTCTGTGCAAGCAGCTATGGACATCCGTGCTGGTTTCGTGTGCATATGGGAAGAGTACGTTCAGAAACAAACCCATTCTCTGGAGATGCAACCCTTTGACAGTGTCTTGAAGGAACATGAGAGAGCATGGGGGAGGGACAGCGCCAAGTTCGCGGGTGCTGTGCCTGAGTCTGCATCAGACATCAGCGTCTGTCTTTCTCTACAAGACACACAGATGCAGGACCAGGTTGTCCAGCTTGGTGGCCCTCTGCTGCGCCAGATGTTACCCTGCATGTGCTGTCTTGAGGTCCTGAGAAGGGGCCAGAGCACTGGTCCCACTACCCAGCATCAGGGTGTTCTTGTGTTTATCAAGTGAACGTGGATACCAGGACTTCCCAGCTGGGGATCAGCAGTGGTCACCTCCTTCTGTTCCAGTTGTCCCTGGTGCTCCTGAGTTCACTCTCAACTCTGCATGTCTCTCTGTGTGCTTCCTTCTCCCTGAGGACCCCTGGCTAGAGACCGCGTTCACAGCAGCTGCTCCTGGTCCTTCAGTGATGTGAGACGGCTAGAAAATAACCTACAAGTGGAACATTTGCTACTTCTGTCCCTCCCCTGAAACCCCCACCATGCTGCCCATCAGTCACCTCTGACCCAGTACCTGGGCAGTAGGCCCGACTTGCTGCTCTTGGGTTTAGGGACAGTTTTAGTTCCTTATGCCTCACCCTTCTTTCCAGTGATGTCATTAATGCATTTATTCACTCAAGAATATTTTAGTTCCTTCTGAGAACCTGGCAAAACAGTGCTGGGTTTCTACTCTGATAAAGCTCGTATGTCATTAGGGAAACACGTGCTACAAGAACAGTTTCACTAAGAAATGCCACACCAAACCTCTGTGCGGTGTGGGGAGCTATGGCCTATATATGTGTTATCCCGCAAAAGCTCATGTGTGAGATGCTACGAGAAAGTTCAGAGGTGGGGGGCTGGAGCGGTGGTGGCTCAGCAGTAGAGCACTTGCCTGGTGTGTGCAAGGACCCGGGTTCAAACCCCAGCACCACATACACAACTAAGTGTTGGAAGAACAAAAACCAGGTGAAAAAATAAAATAAAAATTGACTCTTTCTTCCTCTCCCTCTCTCTGTCTCTCTCACTTCTCTCTCCCTCTCTCTTAAAAAACAAACTTCAGAGGTAAAACGATTGGGTTATGAGTGCCGTAACCTCGTCAGTGCATTAGTCCATGTGCAGGGATTAGCTGGGTGGTGACTGTAGGCAGACGGGGCGTGGTGGGGGGAGGTGGCCACTGGGGCTGTGCCTTTGGGTGCTATTTTGTCCTTGCTAAGCAGAGCTCGCTCTCTCTCCCCCTTGCTCTCTCTCTCTCTGCTTCCTGGTGCAATATTCCCACTTGCTTTCGTCCACCACACTCTTCTGCACAGTCTTCTGCCTCATCTTGACCCCTGAAGAATGGCGTTAGCCATCTGAGACCTCCGAACCGCGAGCCTCCAAATAAGCTTTTCCTCCTCTCATTGTTCTTTTTAGGTCTTTTGATCATAGATGCAAAAAAGCTGACTAAAATAGAGGGGAAGCTGTAGAAGACACAATGAGAGCACGCAGTAGGTTAGGAATTTCTTCTTTTGGTGGGGGCAGGGCAGAGTGCCTTCCTGGCAATGGGCATGGTCATCTGAGCCCTGGGGCATCGGAGGTGCTGTCAACGGGCATCCGGCCTTGCTGAGTTAGCACAAGGAGCTGCAGATGGAACAAATTTAAATCCCCCTCACTCCCTCTTTATATACATTTATGGAATAACACATGAAACCAAAGTCTAAGGAAAGCTGGCCTCTCCTTGGCCCCCACACAGCAGTACAGGCCTCCTGGATTAAGGTTGATCACTAGCTCTGGATTCTCTGTCCTCCCCTGCACCTGCCCCCAGGAAAGTTAAAGACACCAGGAAACACAGGCACTCAGAAATGAAAAAAGCAATTTAACTCCACCGCCTGAGGATGTTATTGTCAAAATGCACTTAAAAAACCTTGAAAAGCAATTCTCTTCCAAGTTCCAGTGTGTTACGGCGTCCTGTCTCCCCAGGCCCATTCCAGTTAGCCCTCAGAAACACCTTAGCTCTTTTGGCCTCAAAAGAAATAGGAGATTCAACGTGGCTGAACAGAATCACTCTGCACTTAACTCCACCTGCACAAAGAAGAGCCCAACCACTGGGGTACAGCAGCACTGTGAGCTGAGGGACCATGGAGCCAAGCAACAGAGAGACCCAGACACCAGGGATGACAACTTCACGAAGAGAACACCGCGCACAGCTGCGGGAGGAGACGCGCTCCTTAAGCAGGGCGAGGGTCGGCAGGAGACCAGGAACCCCAGCTGCACAGATGCCAGCAGTGCTGGCTACTGCCTGCCTGGCTTGCAGCCACCTAGACAAGGAACCTGAGCCTGCAAGCAGCCGTGCTCTGAGAGTCTCATGTCACCTCTCAGCGAACACCCAGGCTGCAGCCAGGAGCCACCTTCTGGATCTGCCTGTTCTAAGGCTCAGAATTCACTGAATGTCCCCATTCTTGGGACTCCACAGACATTCTACTGTATAGGCTGGGAGCAGGCAGCCTCACAAACCCAACTTAACCCAGAAGAGTTACTGTGACCCAAGCCAACGAAGTACCCTGAAATGTAAGTGACAGATGTGACATGGAGGGGACTAGATGGCCCTGCATTCAAGCACTGGGAGCTTGGCTGACTGTATGTGGACTTCGGGTGTCCCCCTTTGTAGTTCCCGCTACCACTGACCATGCATAACACTCCAGCACCACTAGAAGGGCTATTCCTAGATGATAAACAGAAATGAATCAAACATTAATGCATGAATCCATCAAACCACAAAGATAAATTAGGACAAAATTATTCAAAACAATTAGAAGAAAATCAACAAAATGACAGAAATAAATTCTTACATGTTAATGATAACCCAAATGAATGGGATAAAAAAGCATGACCCAACAAGATGCTGCCTGCAAGAAACTTACTTCATCTTAAGACAAACAGACTGAAGGTAAAAGGCTGGTAATTGATGCCCCAAGCAAAGGAAAACCCAAGGGAGCAGGAGTAGCTACGTTTCCATCTGACAAGGCAGGCTCTAAGACGGGCACTGCCGGAAGAGACAAAGGTACCGATGTAAGATGAAGGGACTCATTCAATAAGAAGGTGTGACATCTGTGTGTACTTCATGTTGTAGAACAAATAAACACTATCAGAACCAAGGGAAAGAGAGACTGCAGCACAATAAGAGTGGGCAACTTAAACTTGACCAGATCAAAAAAATCAGCAAAGAAATGCAGTGTAAGGAACTTCAGAGTAAAACCATAGCATAGATTAAATGGGCATTCACAGAGCCCTCCTCCCACAGCTGCAGAATCCACATCCTTTCCATGAGTATGGTGCATTCTCCAGAATGGAACACATATTAGGCTACAAAATAAGCCTTAAAAAAACCCTGAAACATATCCTGTACCTTTTCTGATCACAATGGAATAAAATCAGAAATTAACAACCAACTGGTAGAAAATGCATGGAGATTCAGCAAAGCACTTTTGAATGAACAGGTCAGTAAAGAAATTTCAAAAAAAATTACTTGAAACAAATGAAAATGGAAACAGAGTACCACAACTTTTAGGATACAACAGAAGTTTGTAGCAACAAGTGCCTACATCTGGAAAGTAGGATTTCCAATTTACAACCTAGTGGTGCCTCTCAAGGACCTAGAAAAAGAAGGAAAAAATTAAACCTAAAATCAGTAGAAGAAATTTAAAAACCCCAGGAAGAATCACTGAAATAGATACTTTAAAAATACAACATACTTTAACTATATTAGCGAAGAAAAAAGAAAGATAATCCAAGTAAGTAAAATTATAGAAGAAAAAGGACTCGTCACAGCTGCCACCACAGAGACAAAAAAAGGTAGTTAGGAATTATTAAGAAAACTATATGTAGCAGATTGGAAAACCTAGTAGGAAAGGACACTTTCGTGGAATATAAGAACTACCAAAATTGTCAGGCTGTGTAGTATGTGGACCCCTTGGGCATGGCATTAGGTAATAGTAATGGTACAACAAAGAAAATTAAAATTACCACCAATCCTGCTCTGCATGTGTCATCAGCAGACTTAAAAGCAGAGACGCAAAAAGGTCTGATACTCTCTTGTTTGTGCTTCGTTATTCATAACAGTCCATGGCCAAATTGTGGAACTGGCCTAGATGTCGATGGATGAATGCGTAAGGAAACGTGGAGTTTTACCGAGTCATGAAGAAGAATGAAATCATGGAATTTGTCAGGAAATGGGTGGAACTGGAGAACATCAGGCTGAAAGAAATACACCAGATTTACAAAAATCATGGGTTGAATGTTTTCCCTCCTATGCAGAAGCTAGAACAAAACAGGAGTGGCAAAGCTAGGGGATCGGACACCATAAAGATATAAGGAAGGGCTGGAACAGTTAGTTTCTCAGTGGTTAGAGCTCCTGCCTGGCATGCACAAGGACCCTGGTTCAAACCTCAGCACCACATACACAACGAAATGTCAGAAGAACAAAAAACAGATGAATAAATACAATTTAATCTGTCTCTCTCCCTCTATGTTAAAAAAAAAGATATAAGGAAGATTGATAGAGTAGAAGAAGGAGACTGAGCGGGAAGGAGGAGGGATGAGAAAGAGGAGGAAATATGGGATGAATTTAATAAAAATCATGTTATGTGCATGTACAAATGTACCACAGTTCTGGCACCAATAAAATAAATGCATAAAGGTGCAAAAGGAAGGTCAGTAGAAGACAGGAAGGCAGATAGTGGGAGGGAGGGAAGGATGGGGAGCACGGAGCTGACATAGGATAGATCAAATTCCACACACATATGATTTCGTCAAAATGAGCCCAACTATCAATTATAATTTCAAGGCTGCTGGACCAAGGAATCAACAAATGTTGCTTTACATAAAATGACTCTGTACTGACTGCCTTAGAAGGGAGTGGACTTCTGGCTTAAGATACGTCATGGGTGGATGCTGAGAACATGAAGCTAAGAGAAGTCAGCCAGGCACCGAAGCAAGAGTGCGTGTGCCCTGCTCAGATAAGTGTCCTGGGGTAAAGCCCGAGACAGAAGGAAGGTGGGGTCACCAGGCCCTGGGTGGGGACAAGAGCTTGGCAGGCACCCTTGAATGGGTGCAGAAACTCACTTGGGGAGGATGAAGTGGTCTGCAGCTGCTTGGGAATAACTGACCAATACTGCGAATGCACTTAATTCTATGAAAGTGCACATTTAAAAATGGTTAAGACAGGGCTGGAGAGGTGGCTCAGTAGTAGAGTGCTTGCTTGGCATGCACGAGGGCCTAGATGTGATCCCCAGCACCATACACACAGCCAAGTGTCAGAAAAACAAAATCCAGATGAAAAAAAAATAAGTTAAAAACATTGATTCTCTCCCTCTCTCTCCCTTTTAGGGAAAAAAATGGTTAAAATGGCAAATTTCAGGCAATGTAAAATTTAAAATAGAAATCAAAGCAATTTAAAAAATTTAAAAAGTCAATCATTTAAACAAAAGAGAAGTTGAAAATTCATTAGTAAGCTGAAATATTCTGTTGCTTAAAGGATAGATTAGCATATCTTTATTTTTGAACATTATCACATGTAGGGTAGAAAAAATAGCACAAAACATTGCTGAAAGCTTGGGACATACCAACAATTTAGGGTTTCTGGCTAAAAAAAAAAAAAACAGAGAAAGCGAACTGACCCTTTGTGATGATGTAGGGGTCAACACACAGTAATAATGTAAGGGGGCGCTTGCTAATTGCCTTATGGAGCGGAGATCATCCTCTCGGAGTCACGGTGGATGGATGGGGCAAGTGGGCCCTGTCTACTTCTGCAGGACCTTAACACTCAGTTTCTTCCTGCGAGTACCAGGGTCTTGACTTTCTTCTTTCACTCTTGGGTGCCTTTACATTGCCAGGAGTTATGCCTCTGTGGTTCCCCTAGGGACAGCAGTCATGACGCATGACACCGCAGAGTACAAGCTTCAGATGTGACCAAATTTCATTAACATAAAATTGAATCAAGACTCTGCATTTGAACGCTTGTAAACAATGATCCGTCAAATAAGAGCAAGCAGGGAAAGCTTCATAGTAGGAAAACAGGGAGGCTGTTGGCTACGGGCAGCTGGGGGAGGGACAGCCACAGTAGGGCATCCTCTGAGCCTGGTTAGGAGTCCATGCCTGGCTTTCTCTTGCTGGTTGTAACTTAGAGGCAGGGAGAAGAATGAGAGACGATGACAATTATTAAAGTCCTGGCCATTGGGGGGCTTGGGATACAGGGTTTGTGCCTGGCTCCCTGTGCTGTTATAGAAGAGAGCAATCTGACCTCCTGGAAAGCTGAAGACACAGAGAACAGGCTGGTTGGTGTATGCTGCGGATCAGAGACCCACTGTGATGTAGCTCTGGCCGTTTGTCATGTTGGATGTTCAGCCCCTCAAAGCATTTACTGCACTCCATGTTCGCTTATGAGTTTCTGTCCCAGACTCTGTGTGCATGTGGGTATGTGCACACAGGAGATTTCTTCACACCATCAGGCTTCTAGAATTTGCTATCCCTTCAGCTTTAGGAAGTTTCCGGAGTGCCTTCTAAGCACGTGATACTGGGTATGCTTTAGGAGGTAATACGAAAATGTTTGCACCACAAAAATCAATTATTTGACCATGCACGGTTATAGGCAGTTAAAACTTAATCAAATTGCCACAGGATATAGCAGGGTGGTCATTGTGGTATACATATAAGACAGCTTCTCCCACCAAAAATTAAAAAGCTCATGTTAGGCAGTGGAGTGATGTTTAGGGGCAAAATGATCAGATGAGAGCTATAATCTCACCAGTGGCTTAATCCACTTGAGGGACTGATCATTGGAATGGACTGCTGGGTGGTGGCTGTAGGCAGGTGGGGCAGGTAGGTCCCTGGGGGATCCCCCGCCCCCCGCCCGGGTATTACATTCTCTCCCTGGCTCCTCTCTCTCTGTGCCTTTGATCACCATGAGCTGGGCAGTGCTCTTATCCACACCAAGATGTTCTGCCTCACCCTAGGCCTAGAGGGTGCAGCCGGCTGACCATGGATTGCACCTCCGATATTGTGAGCCCAAAGAAGCTTCCCTTCAGTAAGTTGTTCTTGTCGGGTATTTGACCAACACAACAGCAAAGACTGAAACCCTGAACTCAACAGGGCACTGGGAGCCAGACATTCCACTGTGAGGGGAAGGGAAGGAAGGTTCAGAAGATCTGGGACGATCTAGTGGGTTTTATTCATTACCACTGAATATGCTTTCCCTTCATGCTAAAGCTGTCCTGAGGGTCTGTTTCGGCCACTACTTTCTGTAAGCTCAGCCCACAAAATCCAGCACCACGAGGTGATCCAAGCCTCCATTCAGGGCTTTACTTCAATAAATTCTTCCTCCTTTCCCTGCTCTTGCAGATGCAACGCTATTTCCTGTGCCCGGGAAATGCTCGTTCATCTTCCAGCATCTATGAGGTCAGTATTTACACCACCTGCTTCCACAGATGGGAAGGCTGAGAATGACAAATTCAGGTTTCAGCTAAGTTCACAGAGCTATCAAGGAGCAGAGTTCATCCTCTAAGCATCAGGGGGCACCGGAGCAGACTCATGTCCAACCTCCCAGCTTGCCCCTCGGCTGGTGTTCCTGGGGGCCTTGCCACTTCCTCGGGCTCTCCGTCCCTTCCTGGCAGGAAGTGCCCCTGTGTGATTTAACAGCGAAGTGGATGGAACTGTGAGGATTAAATGATGGTGTGCATTTTTTCCACACATTTTTTCCCTGAGCAGAAAGAATAGAAAGAAATCTTCTTGTCCATTGTTTGGGAAGGCATCTAACCAGGGGGGAAATGCCAGTCAGCAGTCAGCCCCGCTCCCGCTATGCGCACATTCTCCCTAGGAGTCAAAGTCTTAGAATCTTTCTAACTGGCTGGGGAACTTGTGCGGTGGGAGAAGAAAGTATTTGGGGAGAGGGACATAGCAGGACTGGACTGAGGCAAGTATGAGCACCTGAGTTTTCCTCTTTCCCTTCTCTGAAGGAGAATTAACAGGTAAAATCATTGTAGTTGGGGCTCTCCAGGCAGTGATTGGCAGTTCTGGGGCACATGCTATTGGGCCCACTATCTGATGATGGAGTATGTAGTGGTTCTTTCCAACTCTAGGATTTCCATAGATTTATTTAGAAGCATGTAGAAATGGGCAGAGAGCAGGGTACGTTCCTTCATTTAAAGAGACTCCATCTGCACCAAGACTCAGGGAGCCAGTTAAGTAGCAAAAGAAGGCTGGGCAAGGGCGTGACCAGCGTAAGGGCAATGACCAAGGACAGAGTTAGAAGCAAGCTGCTGTCATTGCAGTGAAAAGTCCAAGATGGGTGGTGAGATCCTCCAAGTCCTTAGACCTCTTCATAAGGAAGGAGGGAGTCTGAGACTGCAAAGGAGTAGTTGGGAGGAAGGAATCACCAGGGCTCAGTGTCAAAGCTGTAGGCTCTTCAGGGGCCACCACCTCTGTACTCCAGCTACAAAGCATTCCTCTTGGTGGGCGTCTTAAGTGCAGGCAGATCTGAAACAAAACTTCCTTCCAGGTGTTCATCCAGATGGATGATTACTATCTTTCCTGCTATTTAACAAACAAACATGAAGATTCCATTGAGCATTTTTGATCTCTGTAAACTCACATGATTTTATAAACAAAGATGGTGACCATGCCAAATTGTTCACCGTCGATCATCCAAACAATTACCATCCCCAATGCCTGAGATACTGGATATTTGGGGAAATGAAAGAAAAAAGAAAGGAAGAAAACCACACTGAATAAGTGAATCATTCTTCTTTGCTCCTCAAAAGGAAAACGTCCTGACACCATGTGAATAATTCTAAGAATCTAACATGCAGCTACTTTAGAGATGAATCCCAGTTACGTATTCTTTCGTCTGTTGCTGTTCTTTGTGTTGTTTGCAGTTTGGGACTCTTAGAATAATAGTGGAAGTCCGCATACACGTTTTGTGTAGACAAGTTTTTATTTTTCATAGGTAAATGCTGAGGAGGGGGGCTGTGTATCCCACAGCTCCCCAATGGCCAGGACTTTAACATAAAACCCAATGCGTGGCTTTGGGTTTTATGTTCATTTCCCAAAGAAACTTGTAAGCCTTTTCCTAAGGTGTCTGTGCCACTCTGCCCTCCTACCGGTTATGTGTGTTTAAGTGGCTTCACACTATGACTAACATTTGACGATATCGGTCTTTTCACTTTTAGCCCTTCTGTTGGGTTTGTAGTGGTGACTCGTGGAGGTTCTACTTGGATCACGATTACTTCTTTGTGTATTTATTGTTCCCTTCTGTATCTAATGAAAAACTTTCCCTATTAAAAAATGAATAGTCTGACTTGAGTTACTATTATGTATTAAATATAAATTCTGCATATAGATCATTTGTCAGATAAAGTTATTGGGAATGTTTTATCCCATTCAGTGACTTTCACCTTTATGTTTTTTAAACTGTCTTCTGAAGAGCAGAAATCTAAATTTTTGGTTGAAGCATGAATTAATGATGATATTTTAAATTATACTGTGCTTTTGTTACTGGCCTACGGTTTTGATGGTGAGGCAAGCTTCAGCCAGGTGTAAACCCTGATAGTTTAGGCAACGCTCCAAATGACTCAGAGGATGCCCGCGATCCCAGGTAGACAAGTGAGAGTCACGTGTTTGAAGAAACTGGGCAGTTAGAGAAGTAATGAGGACTAGAGCAGTTGGAATCCTCTTGGGATATTTGCCCACGTGGGCTGCAGGCAGGGAAACTGAGAGACTCGGCCAGAGGGAAGAGCAAACACCTCTGTGGGTGCTGGATCCTGGAGACCCCAGGAGGCCTGAATGCAACTGGCTTCCCCACAAGACAGCAAGTTCCGTGGTGACACGGGATGCTGAGCAACTAGACGAAAGCTCCCAAATCAGAGAGAACGTTCTAGTCATCCCCAGTGCTTACGAGACAAACTGGAGGAGGAACCACACACATACACGACTACTTTCCCTTTCAAAATATCTCTCATTTTGAATCTCTGGAAATGCAAAGTTAAAAAAGTCATCTTGAAACCCTCAAAGAGCCATTCTGTAGGTCAAGACGATCAGACATGCAAATAAACACTGAAGGGCCAAAACCTAGGAAGAGGCCCGGAGCTGTTTTAATAAACAGCCAGCCCTGCGTGGGCTCCCTGGCAGGTGGCATGGAGGGGAGCTGCTCCCCTTCCCTTTCAAACAGAGGAAAGGAACCCCTTGCAGGAAGAGGAGGTCACTTTCTGCCTAGGCTGTTTCCCCACATTGCTGGGATTGCAGAGGTGCTAGGCAGGAGTCTCAGCCCTGAGCGGTGCCCCAGCCCGCTCCAGCTTCTTCATATACCACATCTGGTGCACATTTAGAAAGTTCTAGATGTACAACCTGGGATACAATGTGAACAGTAAGCAAAAATAAACAGGCAGTGGAAGCAGATGAACAGATGGAGAACTGAAATCTCAAGAGAAAACCTGGGTCTACAGAAATCAATGTCCCAGAAATTAAAAGAGTTGAAAATCATGCAAGAATTGACACATTCAGGAACCTTCTAGGACCTTCTAGGGACTGCAGAAGGTAAGAATGTCAACTTTAAGGTGAGCCAGTGACGATCATCCAAATGGAACACATGAAAGAAAATTTTAAATAGTTAACAAAACAGACGTAAGAGACACAGTCCAAAGTCCTAACGAACGTGTATCTGGAGTATCAGAGAGAGGAGAACGGGCCAGAAACTCTGGCCGAAAGGATAATGACAAAGATTTTTTCCAAAACTGTCAGGAGACTTTGAGTTACAGGTTCTAAAACCTCAGGATGAATAAGGATATCTACTCTGAGACCTAGCATCATCAAAAATGAAAGGCAAGGGGCTGGAGCGGTGCCTCACACGTGCAAGGATGCGGGTTCAAATCCCAGCACCACGTACATGACAAAGTGTCAGAGCAACAAAGGCCACATAAAAAACCGAATAAAACTGATTCTTTCTTTCTCCCTCCCTCTCATTGTCCCTCTCTCTTTCTAAGCACCCAGGAATAGAGGGGCAGGAGAGAATTCAGTGCATTCAAAAGAGAAACAAAGACTAAGACCTGAATTTTCAACAGAAATGACCAAACCTTTAAGAAATAAGGAGCAACATTCCTAATCAGGAAGCATTTCTCTTAAGGAAGTCCATGCTTCTGTCCTGAGTAATTCCTAACAGCAAAGTGAATATTATGAACAAATTAATAGAATCATTCAACAAATCAAAACTGTGCACAAATACAAGCACAATGTACCCTCCATGTACCTACATATAATGCTTTACAACATCATAATAATTTGTTATGCTTATGAATATATAACAATAAAATTAAGGGTTAGAAGGGAATTCACAGGAGGGAATCAATATTATGTTGTGTAATTCTTTAATGAAGAATGAAATAACTGGACATTGCTGACTGGTGGACACTGGAGTTCTTCATAATATTTTCACTGTATTTTTCCAAGCATCTCATAGTAACATTTAAAAATAATGAAGAATCAACAGAATTCGGAGGAAATGGAACGTGTAGTGTTTTCAGAGACTCTTGCTTGTCTTAATAGTTATGGTGGAAGCGCTGATGTGACTCTGGCGAATTTGCAGTTAGTTTAGTGCCGTTCCACACCTGGAGGAGTGGAGGCCTGCTCAGGGGAGCTGGGCCGACTTGTGACTTGGCGGCATTATTTGTTTCCATTTGATCTAGAAAGTTAGTGGCTGGCCAGAAACAAAATCTACCCAAAAGAGCCCCTTGGAAAGTTAAGGTTTTATTTATGTATTTGCGTACTCTCTGACCAGTGTTGCTTGTACATGGTGACTCTGTTCCGAATGGAAATCAGTTTCAACACATGGATGATGTTTCTGCAAAGCTGTTGGGCCAATGACAGAAAAGGGAGGCCGCCTGCGGGTGGTGTGAAATCGAGCCTCGCCCTGCCACGTCCTGATGTCCTCCAGACACCCGGTGGCAGGGACCTGGCAGTCGATGAACGGTGGCCCCTAACGTCTGTGGGTGGCACGGTACCTGCAGTTACTGCAAAGCCCCCGACATGGAGTGAGCAACCTGCATTCTCAGAAGGGTTTTTACCTTGCATGAACAGCCAACAAGCTGTCACACTGAAGACGGTGCATCTAAACTTGTCCTTTAAAAGGACGAAAGGAACAGAATGCCACCAGCTGGGAAACCAAGTTCTGATCACCATGAAGGGGCGGGAAGAACGGACACACCTCACGGATCATGCAGCTTTTGACCTAACGCTCCATGCTAATGACTTCTTCCGTGACTTTTATTTATTCATTAAGGAGTTGAGTGGTTGTACAATCACAAATGCATAAGAAGTAACAATATGCTATGCATTTGATCCTAACGCAGTTACCCCCACATTGCCCACGCCCCAGTCTCCTTGATTCTTCTGTATCACACCCCTTTAAGAGATATAAATGTCTCTTTCTAAATACATACACACACACATATATATGTATAAGGTTGGAAAATTTCCAGAATTACATGATTGCACATATATTATTTTACTTCTGCGGGGGGAAAGAGTGTGCTACATTATTGACTGTCTCCCCAGATCCCTCCCTATCCTCCCTCCCTCCCTCTCCCAACCTCCATGTCCCCCCTCCCCTACTTGCCTATGGTTCCCTAGATTATGTGTGGCTATGCCCCTGGTGGGTCAGCACATGAGTTTGCCCTTTTGATTTTGGGTTTCCCAGTGTAAACGATTACATCCGCAAGTGTGCGTGAAAGTTGAGGTGCTCTACAATGGCCGGGGAGAAGATGTGCCAGTCATTTACGATTGCTCGGTGACTGGGATGAAGACGGTAATGACTTGAGCCAGGAAAGCCCATCAGATCTCGCTGGATGCACACAGTTTGCAGCTAGGACACAGGAAGCCCTTCCTTCCCTCTTCCCGGCCGGAAGAACTCCACGGTGACCGTTTGTGGGTAAGGACACAGCCGTAACGCAAGCAGACAGTGTGGTGCTGTGACCTGGTCTTTCATTTTGAATCAAGCTGTGGCTCTCTAGAATTCCCCAAACAGGAAGCCGCATTTCCAAAAGCCCGCTCTTCATCCTCACCGTGTGTCCACCTCCGGATGCAGTCACTTCCTGTCACACAGTGGCAAGCACGTACCGGCCGTGCGCTTGGCTCGGGACTGAAATGCATGCTGCCCCTTGTCATTATGGAAAGGTCAGTGCAAGCTGCCACCAGACGTGCTTTGGAGAAGTGGTGTCCACCCCCAGGACAGTCTGTGGGGCGGTCACCGGGAGCAGCAGCCAGCGACTTCAGCAAGTCAGAGGCAGGAACACCGAGGCCACCAGCTGAAGATACCACAGGGGCAAGGTGGAGGGAAACAACCCTTTCCTTCCCGCAAAGGAAGCAAAATCACAAACAACGCAGATGGCACAGGAACCTGGAGGGGGCCCCATACGGAAGGGGCCCTGCTGTTGGAGCTTCGGCAGCATTATAGTACAGCCCCATCTGATCAAACCTTAAAACAGGGCCTGGAGCGTGGCCCAGCGGTTACAGTGCCCGCCTGGCATGCTGGAGGATGCGGGTTCGAACCCCAGCACCCCGTACACAACCCAGTGTCGGAGCAACGAAAGCCACGTGAAAAGCTAAGTAAAACTGATTCCCATTCTCTCTCTCACACTGTCCCTCTTTCTCTAAAAAAAAATTATAACAAAACAAAAACACTTGCAAACATGGCTGCCCTAATTCTCCATGTGTTGAAAATAACTTTGATAAATGGATAAAGCCATACATAGCTCGAAAGTCACTTTCCCAGAGCTAATGAATGATTTGGACCAACTTGAAGATCTCCTACAGAAATTATTGCAGAGATAGTCGTTAGAATAGGATACAGCTATAAAATAAGGATGCTGTTATGCATGTTAGTGATGTTCATGATAGACTACTAAATGTACAAAAATGGTTTATAAAGTACAAAGTATGAGATAAGTAAATGTGATTTCATTTTTTGTAAATATTTATCCTTTCTGAAAAATGATGGGGAAAATGGATTTTACTTAAGTAGTTTGGGGGAGACACAGTCTAAGTAGTTAGGACAAAATGAGCGCAGGGATAAAGTGAATGTCGGCCTCACAGCAAGTACACAGAAATCAGTTCTGCACTGAGAGCAGCCCCAAACATGCAGGGCAAAGCCACGTGACTTCCAGAAAAACAAAGCAGAGCCTTTCAACCTAGGCTAGGGAAGAATGGAGCACAGAAGGTGTTTCGTAAAAGGAAAAATGACAATTTGGATTTTATCTAAAGAACTTCTATTTACCAAAAATATCAAAGAGTGAAAACAGAGCAGATCTTAGAGAAAACAAATTTGAACAGGGAACAGTCTGGGAACTGAACAAAAAGAACCTCAATAACCCAATGAAGGGAAACAGAAGGCCTAACAGAGGACTGGGCAAGATACGTGAACGCATAGTTGGGAAAAAAAAAAAAAAAGGCTGTCCAATTGGTAATAAACTCAAAGAAAGGTTTTCAGCTTTCAGGTTCATGAAGGGTGATTAATCTGAAATGAGACACTGCTTCACCCCACCAGAAAGAATACAACAGGAGATAAGCCATTCCCAATATTGGTAAGGATGCACAGCCACTAAGTTTCAACCACCCCTGGAAGGACACACACCCATGTGGCAGGTTGAAAACTCTGGTGATATTTACTAAACGTCGGCACACACCTAGTCGGTGACCTGGAGATTTCACTCCAGGTGTGCAGCACAAGGTCCTGCTTCAGAAGGTATGTGCTAAAACATCACAGGAACAGCGTTTGCAACAGGGGAAACAGGAAGCAAGCCGGAAGATAAACAGGTGGAAAGGGCTCTGGATGCAAAACAGAATCCCAGACAGCAATGGAAACTCCGATAAACGCACCGCACCGCAAAAGCAGTCGAACAACCCAAACTGCGTGAGCCTTTTTGTGAGGAGTTCAGAAGCAGAGGAAGCAAATGCCTGATGTTAGAAGTCACCAGCTGTTAGAGCTCAGAAGCTCCTTAGAAAGGTGCTGGAGGCCCAGCAAGAGAACTGGTACTGTCTGGCTCCTTGAGCTGAGTGATGGTTACACTGTTACTGTTACTTACAAAATCAACTTTGCATAATTCTTTGTGTGCTTTTCTGGTATACTACATTATATCCTAATAAAGAGATTTAAAAAATGTGTAAAGTATTCAAATACAGCAATTAAATACAGTGTCCACGAACTAGTGTTAGCCCCCAATAGTAGCTTATATAATTTACATGTTAAGATAAATTAACTCAAAGACAGTAAACCTGAGAAGGTCTGTAATCCCAGCTACTTGGGAGGCTGAGGCAGGAGGATCGCAAGTTCAAAGCCAGCCTCAGCAATTTAGTGAGGCCCTAAGCAACTTATTGAGACTCTGTCTCAAAACAAATAAATAAATAAATAAATAAATAAATAAAAATGGGCTAGGGATGTGGCTCAGTGGTTAAGTGCCTCTGGGTTCAATCCTTGGTACCAACAGCAAAGCAAAACAAAACAACAGAACCTGAAATGTTTTTGCTCTTTTAAATTCCTTCCTTGTAATAGTTTGTCTACACTGAGGTCTAAACATTGCATTCCTGACTTTGCTCAAGGGGAAGCCCCTTTCAATGTTTTTCAGCTTTCCACCTTATTTTCTTTCCCATAGATCTTTCTTTTTCAAGGAAATACTTAGCCTCTTTCTGTTTATTAAGTCCTTTTAAAATAGCCAACGGATGTCACCCCTTCCTGCATTTCTTACATTTCTAGGTTTTCCTGCAGCTTTACGGGTGATGTTCTCAGCCCAGTACAGGGATGAGCAGCATTTCTTACTGGTTTGCATCAGTATGCCCAAGGGCACCAGAGGAGCCGTTCTGGTCCAGCGCATCAGGAGTTCAAGCATGAGGCCTCTGAGAGAGCAGTCATGCAGTGGGCCATCTCATCCAGCAGAGGTGGACCATGACATAGGACACAGCTGCAGACAGGCATCTGCAGTTGGCTAACTGGATACGAACCACTGTATTTCCAAATAAGACCAGGGAAATTTAGCCCGGTGGAGCTGGTTCAGACCTCGCAGGCATTTTCCTTCCCTTTGGCACTTGGTGAGCTGTGAGCAATCAGGGACGGGGCTGGCCACCTGTTCTTTGATCCTGATCACAAATCTCTAGTTGGGTTAGTAGCCCATAAGGAGCGAGTCAGCGTTCCAGAAAACTACCGGTTAGGCAGACATTTTGAAGTCAAGGCTTCCTCATGACAGAACTGACGCGTAGAGAGCAGAGCCCTGCTCTGAGCTGCTCCAAGATGCACAGAACAGCAGCGCTCAGGCTGAGCCTAACCCTGCGTGACCCCATTCTATACAGCAGTAGTTAGTTATGAGTAATTCCATTTTGGGCATGAGAGGAAAGAAGGAATGATTCTACACCTTGATTGAACAAACAGGCAACCACCATCTGCCCAGCATGACCATAAGGCACGAGTTGATGAATAACTGCTTTGTGCCAACTTAGCAAATTAAATCACATCAGGAACACCAGACGTGGGAGCTTAGCAACCTTGCCAGCCATTCCCCTTCACCTAACACCATAAAAGGAGCACCCCAAATCTGGATGGGGCACGCTGGCCCTGCCACCTGGTCACTTGTCATTAGCCTTGCCCAGGAAAATCACCCGGCAGGGAACCTTTGATCTCTGACCTTGGGTTCCAGCTCAATGCAGTTTCTGCTGCCTCTGACTACTTTGAAATGACTTCATATGACGATTCAAACCTCACTAACCTGAGATCCAACCCTGCCAACTCCACAGACGGGGCTCCTTCAGCCCTTACCTGCCCACCTGCACACTTGACCACCTGCTCCGGTTCACACCTGCTGGCTGTCGTTAGCTCCTGCGCAGCAGCCTGTGGCCCTCCAGCTGCCTGAACCCTATTTTTGCTTTTCTGTATGCAACATATCAGCGAGTGAAGTATGACATGCGATTTGAGTGCTATAGGTTTCAGAAATCAAGACTGCGATGGAATAGAAGAATTTGTGATCGCCTTGGTCACGACACCAACTGAACCACGCGTTATGGGTGAACTGCAACTGAAGAAAGCCGTGTAGCTTGCAAACGGATCGCCAATCAAACCTGACATTGCGGAGGGTCACAATGCGTGCAGCTGCTTAGCTTGCTCACGTCATGACGACAGTGGCGAAGGAAATGAACCTTCAAGTACACTAACTCCAGCCGCAAGTCGTGGTTCCCTGCAGGGTCACTGACTAGTCCTTCACTGAGCCGCTATCTCATGATCCTCTCATACCAGGAGTGCAACATCACAGGGAAGCACTCGCCAGGGCGCCAGGCGCCCGGCCATGCCACGAGAATTGAACAGCTATTTTTGAAAACATCTCCTCCAGGCCAGCTGCCTCATACAGCTATTTCACAATCAAACGACTCTAATACCAACGCCAGGAGCACTGTGAGAAAGATTCTTCCCTCTTTGAGAGTCTGTGACCTGGTAGCTCTGCACTGAGGACATAATTTAAAATATTCTCGAAACGTCTTTCTCTTCCCCAGAGGAGAATGGATGAGAATCCCATCCAGGTATTTTACCCCAGTGAATTCAGTGCAGTCCTCTGGTAACGGGAGAGGAGGAAAGGAGTTGGGGCAGGAACGGGGGAGAACTGTGAGGCTCCAAATCAGGGGGACGCAGCTCCACACCCTGCACAGACCCTGTGCCTGCCTGCGTCTGAAGAGCAGGCTCCGGACCTGCCATGTCCCCTTGCTCCTCTTATCAAGAGTCACCCAGGGACCAGCATGGAGGTTGCCCAGGGCCCAGCATAGAGGCTTCAGATGCACCCGTCCCCCGGCAACCCTGAGAGCAAGAACTCACTGTTTGAGACCCAGGCAGCAGAGATCCTCTGCGCAGGCACGGAGCGCCATCTGCTTTCGGGAGTCATTTTCAGTACCCTGACTCTGCCTTATCGATGTTCACGCTGGCCTGTGTGCCCACCTCCACTCTCCCAGCACGAGGAGGATGTGCCACCCACTGTAAGAAAAGAGACAAAAAAGGATGGAAATAAAGAGAGGAGAGCGGGCTAGCCAGCAACACAGGTTTATTCCGGAGAAACTTGCAGGGGGACCCAGTGGAGGCTGCCCCCCCTGCCCCACCCAGCTGCTTATGGCCTGGGGTAGACTCGGAGGGAATGAGGGGGCAGGGGGCCAGGCTGCAAGTTTTCTGGTTAGACTGGGTTTTGCAGTAGGGTAGGGATCCTCTGATAAGGGCCAGAAGCAACAGATTCCAATGAGGGCCCAGCCTGTAAATTTCCAAATAGTGAGTAGGGGGTTTGCTGCCCGGCTGAGTGGCTTCTGGTATTTTCCATATCCATCACCCACTGTGTGGAGCCTCAGAGATGTTAGATGCCCCAGCACAGAATTTCCTAGGTGGTGCATTGAGACTACCCCATGCTGCTTCAATGAGTCCCCTTGATGGCCCCAGAACTCTGGCCAACAGAAAGAGCTTCTCCAACTATGTGTGTCTGCCCAGAGCCCAGAAGACCCCCTCAGGTCCCCATGCAGAAATTCTCGTTCTGTAGTCTGAGGTTTTGGTTTAAACAAGTGCTCAGGTAAAGCTGGTCTGTGACATAAGACAGCCACACCAGGGGCTGGAGCGGTGGCTCAGTGGTTGGAGCACTTGCCTGGCATGTACAAGGACCCAGGTTCAAACCCCAGCACCACATACACAACTAAGTGCAGGACACACCAAGGCCAGACGGAAAAATGAGATTGATTCTCTCTCTCTCTCTCTCCCTCTCTTTATTAGGAAAAAAAAAAAAGAAAAACAGTCATACCATGAGGAATATGAACTTCAAGGATAATTCCAGAAGAAAATTTCTAAATGTTTAATAAAGTGTCTTTTATCACTAATGAAATACAAACTCATGATTTTGACTATGCTCTTTCAAACTAATGGTACCGCACCCCACGGAGATTCTGACTTTTCTTCCCTACATTCTAGGGACTATGTCTGGTTTCAGAATCTCTCTACCGTGGTGTGTTTTGCTAATAGGTGTAAAACAAAATTTCTTCTTTCTAGCAATCTAGTGATACTACAGATTTTTGAATTTTTTTTTCTTTGCTGGGGATGAAACCCAGGACCTTGTGGATGTGAGGAAAGCACCCCACCTCTGAATGACATCACTAGCCCTAAATTATACATAAATTCATGACTTTGTCATTAAGGCAATTTTGCTAACAAAAAATTGCTTTGAATCTATTAAATCCTGCTTTATTAAAAAGATGTGACCCTGGGCATAAAACAGCAGGGTGGGGCATCTCTCACTCACCCTCTCTTTCCTGCAACACACCGAGCAGTATTTGGAGGAAGCAGACAGACTGAGGTTTGCAGACAGGACCATGTCAGTGGGCGTCTCAGGACTGCCCTTTGGTAGCCATGCACCAGGGAATATTATCTGAGCTCTTTTTACACGAGTTTCCTGGTTTATGAGATCAGCATCCCAGCAGAACTCAATATTGGCTGTGTGGACCACAGAGATGCTACCTACGGGGCTCAGCGCACATCCAATACAGATCTTAGCTTTGGGTTTTACAGCAGCATCCATTAATCTCCTAAGGCTGCTGTAACAAATTACCATGAACGCTGTGCTTTACAAAAACAGAAACCTGGGGCTAGAGCCGTGACTCAGCAGTTACAGCGCTTGCCTGGCATGCATGAGGATGTGGGTTCGAACTCCAGCCCCATGTGTACAACAAAGTTATAGCAACGAAAGCCACATGAAAAACGAAATAAAATTAATATTCTCTCTCTCTCTCTCTCTCTCTGTCCCTCTCTCTTAAAAAAGAAACAAAACAGAAACCTACTGTGCAGAGTCAAGGTGGCAGCAGGGCCACCTCCAGGATGGACCCTTCCCTATAGCCTCCATTTTCTGGCAGCTCTAGGCTTCCCAGGGCTGTGGTCACATTAACTCCAATGTTAAGATGTCCCTGTCCCACAGTCTTTCTGTGTGTCTCTTGTAAGGATACATGCTATTGGTTTGGGGGAATCTGCTGGGACAACCCAGAGTGAACTCAATCTGTAAAAGTTCCTCTCTAAACAGGGCTGCATGAGCTGGCTCTGAAGATCAGAGGGTAGTCGTATCTTTTGGGGGCCATGATTCAATCCACTACACAGTATGCATTTATAATAATTTATAATTCCTTTTTTTTTTTTGAACCAGGGATTGAAACCATGGATGCTTACCCACTAAACCACATCCGCAGCCCACTTTATTTTTTATTTTGAGACAGGATCTCACTAAGTTGCCCAGGGTCTTGCTAAGTGGCTGAGGCTGGCTTTGAATCTGTGATCTTCCTGCCTCAGGCTCCCAAGTGGCTGGGAATTACAGGTGTGTGCCACCATGTCCTGCAGATCTCCCCCACTTTAACATATTACCTTCATATACCTTGCCTCATTTTGAATTTTAATTCTCATAACATTCCTGTAAGGGAGACACAGGAACACAAACACCAATGAAGAATATGAAAGTTATTTTGTGGGGGTGCAGGGGTTGGAGAGAGTCAGGTGAGAGAGTTATTCATTTGGCACCATGCTTAGAAAATTCTCAGGGAATAGGGCTAAAAGTCAGAGGAGAACTTGAAGGGCGTTAGAATCTCAGCACACAGATTTCTTTTCTATTTAACAGGGTAATGATTAACATTAGTGACTTCTTGTGAGCATTCAGAGACACAACACATACAAGTCAATTAATATATAGCCTGGTATACAGTGAGTGCTTAATACTTGTGTGTAAGAAGAATTATAAATGCTGCTTTTTCAAGGACTACCAAATGACAGAAATTATAAAAAATGTTCCTTTTCTTTTTTTCCTTTTTTTAGAGATAGAGGGACAGTGAAAGAGAAAATGAGGGCACCAATTTTATTTAGTTTTTCATCTGGTCTTCATTACTCCCATACTTAGTTGTGCACATGGTGGTGGGGTTTGAACCCAGGTCCCTGTGCTTGCAAAGCAAGCACTGTAACGGCCGAGCCTCTGCTCCAGCCCCAATACTCCTTATGCATGCATTATATTTAAAATATTCCCATTTCTCAACACACAGTATTTTAGTAAATCCTGCAGAAACTTGTCAGTTATTTTACGCAAGTCAGAGGCACAGAGAGGAAGTTTTTGCTAGCACATTCTGCCACCTGCAGGTAATTTGGGGGTTCTGCAGTTTTTGTGAAAACCAGCTATACCTGTTACTATGAATCCAGCGGCTTTTGGGGGCCCTTGGTGAGCATCTGGCAGGGCTTAAAAAATGCTTGCCGCCTGCTTGCTGTTGAAAACAGCCATCCTTTGCGTGCAGTGGGCTCCTCTTAGGCCCCAAGTCCCTCATATAAAATGGTATCACATTTGCATAGAGCCTGCTGTGGACTTGTGATACCTAACTCCGGGTAAATGCAGTGTAAACAGTTGCTATGCTGTATGGTTTAGGGATCGGCATGAACGCAAATTCCACCCATTGCAGCATAGACATTCTTTTCCCCAAACGCTCTCAGTGTACAGTTGATTGAATCCATGAACGCAGAAACCACAAACATGAAGGCTGCATGTGATTATCAGCAGTTGTTAGCCAAAAATAGCGTTCTTTGAGATTCGACGGTCACAGACGATTTGCTTCATTCCCACACTGCTGACTCTAGAGTTTCAAAAAAAGCTCACAAGGTGAACTTGTAATAGATTTTTTGATGGGTAATTCAGGGGTTTCCATAGAGTTACTCCTAGATCAGCAGCACAACCTGGGTCTCTGTTAGAAATGCAAATGCAGGCTGCATCCAGCCTTTGGGGTTTGGGATGGGGTTCAGGAAGCTGTTTCAACAGGCTTGCCTGGGAATCTGCAAACCACCGATTCGGATGATAGAGTGGGGTTTCCGTGGAATGGGGCATAAGGTAGAGCTGAGGGCTTACACCAGAGGGAGTGAGGGGAAGGAGCCAGGAAGAAAAACTGACCCAACGCCACGACTTCCTAAACCAGCAAATGGGAAGCATGTATTTTTGATGACAATGGATCACACGGATTGGCAGCATCATGACTTCAACAATTCCCAACTCGAGAAGATATTTTTTTCTTTCAAGGCTTTAAAGCAGGAGGAGTCACCCTAACCAACCCAGCCACACAGTGGGTCCCCAGCCCATTCGGGCCCCCAGGCTTCTGGTCCTAGGCACCCAGGACACACACCTGTGAGCACCCCTGCCTGGAGCCTCACAGCTGCAGCACACACCTGCCAGGTCCGGTATACTGAGCCTGTCCCCACTGCCTAGGTCCCCCACGGCACAT
This sequence comes from Aplodontia rufa, assembly GCA_004027875.1. Taxonomy (NCBI): domain Eukaryota; kingdom Metazoa; phylum Chordata; class Mammalia; order Rodentia; family Aplodontiidae; genus Aplodontia; species Aplodontia rufa. Next base: position 109,493 of record PVKS010002254.1, read on the forward strand.
AGAGAAGCCCATTCTGGCTCACCCCATGACACTAAGACCCCAGGACCCAGCAACACACCCCTGCCACTGTGCTTCTACAGTCCAGCAGGCTGCCCTGCACCCCCAATGCATTCCAGATCAATGCCCTAGAGCCCAGATCCAAAAGGGGCAATAAAACAAGGCTCTGGGAGAAGAAGGTTTCTGGTAGGAGGTGATTGTCAGAGGGGTGGTTTCCGAAGCGACACTTTGACCTGTAAAGAAGCACGTGGAAACCTGCCTTGCTTCCCCATGGGAACCTCAATTCTAAGATTCAGAAGAAGTTCATCAAAAATGAGGACTCAAACTAGAAAAGGTTCACCACAAACCCACAACCAAGGGGCCCATAAACAGGGAGTGGGTTGAAAACCTAGAAAAAAATTACCAATGATTTGATTACTAAAAGGAACAATGAACTGAAACAAGATTTAATGAAGGGTCTAAGTGAGAAAACTCAAGAGATGAAAAACTTTATTAACAAAGAAATAGATATGTTGAAAAAGGAGATAATGGAGCTAAAATCCTCAATCACAACCCAAGAACAATGGAAAAATTTAAAAATAGGCTAACTTCTACATAAAACAGAATCTCAGCTGTTGAAAAAAAGAACTGCTGACAGTGAGGATAGGCTGAGTAATCTTAAGCGCACTGCTGAGAAAAATGAAAAAATAACTCCCAGATCATGAGCAGAATTTTCAAAATGGGAAGAAATCAGAAGAAACAATTTAAGAGTAACTGAGATTCAAGGAATCAAAATGTAAAAGAATGGCATAAAGAACATTTTCAATAAAATAGTTAAAGAAACCATGAGAATCCAAATAATACTTATGCAATCATTTAACTCTGTAAAATTTACAATCTAAGCCTTTAAATCACTTGGAGTGGAGAAATACAGAAGAATCACTGGGGTGTGGATGATGTGGGGGTGACTCTGGTTTAAGAACAAACACATATTAATTGTTACTCAATATGTATTTATGATAGTACAATAATTCAACTCTTCAATAAAAATTTCTAGGAAAGTTACATCGTCATTATGTGCAAATGTATGAATGTGTAACAAGGAACCCCTTCACTACGTAAGATGTTGCTGCACCAATAAGAACTTTAAAAAATAGTTAAAAATTTTCCCATATTAAAATAGAATCAGCTATGCTCATCCAGGAACCATAAACAACAATCAATAGGTCTAATCAAATGAGAATCTCATTGAAACACATCATATTCAAAATGTATATCAGGGAAATCAAGGAAAGAATATTAATGCTGCAAATACCATATCACATTCAGAGGCAAACAAAAAAGGATCGCCTCTGACTTTTCAACTAAGACTAGAAGCAAGCAGATCCTGGAAGGAGATGTTGCAATGTCCGAATGACCAAACCATGCAGCTGAGAATACTGTACCCACCAAAACTCAGCTTCAAATTCAAAGGGGAAATAAGAACATTTCACAATAAGATCAAAATTTCAGCATTCATCAACAGAAAACCAGCATTACAAAGAATTCTCAAAGATAAACTCCAGAGAGAATAACAAGCAAATAATCCTCAAAACCCCCAAACAGAGGAAATTAAATAAAGGTGCACACTATCAATAGACAACCAAGACAGCACAGAACTCACTAATAAAACACGATGACTCTGAACCACAACCAAATAACTATCTTAACACTGAATGCGAATGGTCCAAATACACTAATTTAAAAATACAGACTAACAGATCGGATCAAAAAACAAAATCCAACAACATGCTCCTTACAGGAGACCCATCTTACAGCAAAACACACACACAGACTGAGGGGAAAGGATGGAAAGAAGTCTACAAGACTTACTGCTCAAGAAAGCAAGCTAGTGTTGGAAAACTTAGCTCCAACAAAGTAGATTTCAACCATAAATTAATCAGAAGATGTAAAGAAGGGAACTACACCCTAGTGAAGGGAACAATACAACAGGAAGATATAACCATAGTAAATCTCTACACTCCAAACACCAACAATCCCAAGTATGTGGAAAAAATACTCCATGACATAAAACCACTTATGGACCCCAACACGATAATACTGGGAGAATTTAATACACCTTTATCACCAACAGGCAGATCAGCAAAGCAAAATGAAATAAAATGGAATAAAATAAAATAAAAATTAAAGACATCTCCAACTTAAACAACTCCATAAATAAAATGCATTTAAGAATAGAATATTCCACCCAAAATGGCCTACTTTACCTTTTTTTCAGCAGCACATGGATTGTTCTCCAAAATAGATCATATTCTAGTTCACAAAGGAAATGTCATCAATTATAAAAAAGTAGAAATTATTCCATGTATCCAGTCAGACCATGACACCACGATACTAGCAATTAAAGCAAAAATTACAACAGAAAACACACGTATACAGACTGAATAATATCCTACTAAATGAAGAATGAATCCAAGAAGACATGAGAGCAGAAATTGTGAAATTCCTGGAAGCAAATCAGAATGAAGACACAACATATAGAAACATCTGGGATAGCATGAAAGCATTCTTAAGGGGAAAATTTATAGCACTGAGTGCCAACATTAAAAAGCAGGAGGGATTCCAAATGAATATGCTTATGCTCCTCCTCAAATCCCTACAAAATGAAGAACAATCTAATCCAAACCCAGCAGAAGGCAGGAAACAATTAAGACCAGAACTGAAATCAATGAAATCGAGAAGAAAAAAAAAAAAAAGAAAACCAATATGAGGAATCAATGAAACAAAGAACTGATTCTTTGAAAAACTAAATAAAATTGACAGACCCCAAGCCGATCACACTAAAAGAAGAAAGAAAAATGAAGCAAATCAGCAAACTCACCAATGAGAAGGGAGCGATCACCATCGACCCCACGGAAATCTGATAGATTATCAGAACCTATGTTGAAAAACTGTACTTCTCTAAATTAGGTAATCTGGAACACATGAACAGATTTCTAGACACATAGAACACCCCCAAATTAACACAGGACCATACTGAAATCCTAAACAGCCCAATGAAAGGCCCAGAAATCCATATAGCAATTAAAAGCCTTCCAAAGAAGAAAAGCCCAGGGCCTGATTGATTCTCCGCTGAGTTTTGCCACACTTAGGAGGAAGAACTCTCCTTATCAAGCTATTTCAAGAAACTGAAAAGGAGGGAACGCTTCCAAACATTTTCTATGAGGCAATCACAACTCTGATATCAAAACCTAACAAAGACACATTGAAAAATGAAAACTACAGACCAATATCCCTGATGAACATCGACACAAAAATCCTTAATAAAATTCCAGCAAACCACATTCAAAAACACATCAAGAAGATAATTCACCGTGATCAATTGGGCTTCATTCCAGGGATCCAAGACTGGTTCAATGTATGCAAATCAATAAATGTGATTTATTGTTTAAACAGACATAAAGGCAAAAACCATATATCATCTCCATAGGTGAAGAAAGGGCTTCAATAAAATTCAGCACCCGTTTATGCACAAAACTCTGGAGAAGATAGGGATCAAAGGAACTTACCTTAACTATGTAAAGGCCATATATGCCAAACCCTCAGCTAGTACAATACTAAACGGAGAAAAGTTGAAAACATTTCATTAAACTCAGGAGCAAGACAAGGCTGCTAATTCTTTTTTTTTTTCTTTTAAAGAGAGGAGGACAGTGAGAGAGAGAAAGACAGAGAGAATGAATAATTTTTAATGAGTTTTTCACATGGCTTTTGTTGCTCTGACACGTAGATGTGTATGTGGGTTGCTGGGGTTTGAACCCATGTACTTGCGCATGCCAGGCAAGCGCTGTAACCACCGAGCCACCTCTCCAGCCCCAAGGCTGCTAAATCTTACCACTTTTATTCAATATAGTCCTCGAAAACCTAGCTAGAGATCAGTGAAGAGAAGCAAATCATAGAAATAAGACTAGGAAGAGAGGAAGTCACACTATCCCTCTTTATTAATGACATGATCCTATATCTGGCAGATCCAGAAACTGCTTGAGCTTATAAATAGGTTTAGCAAAGTGGCAGGCTACAAGATCAACACCCATAAATCAATAGCTTTCGTATACACCAACAATAATAAGGTAGAAGAAGAAATCAGGAACGCAATCCCATCCAAAATATCCTTGAAAAGAATAAGATACTTGGGAATTAATCTAATATGGGATGTAAAAAATACCTGTACAATAAAAATTACTGAACTTTCAAGGAAGAAATTGAAGACCAGAGAACACGGAAAGATGTTCTTGGTTAGATAGAATTAGTATAATTAAAATGGCCATTCTGCCAAAAGTGCTATACAGATTCAATGCAATCCGCATCAAGCCCCCAATGTCATTCTTTACAGATAGAGAAGAATCAATCATCAAATTCATTTGGAATAACAAGAAACCCAGGATAACCAAAACATTACTAAGTGAGAAAGATGAAGTAGGTGGTCTTTGCAATAGCAGATCTAAAACGATACTATAGAGGTGCAGCCACAAAACCAGCATGGCACTGCTATCAAAGTAGGAATGAAGACCAATGGAACAGGAGACTCTGATACTAATCCGCAAATCTTTAAACATCTGCTATTAGACACACAAGTCAAAATAGCAAAATATAACATGGAGGAATGACAACCTATTCAACAAATGGTGCTAGACAGACTGGACAGCCATCTGCAGGAAGTTGAAATTAAGTCCTTACTGCTCACTTTGCCCAAAAATCAAATCAAAGTGGATCAAAGAACTAGGGATTAAACCAACTACCATATGATGACTAGAAGAAAAATTAGGAGCAACACTCTAGCATATGGAGTTAGGCAATGACTTTCTCAAAAGGACTCCCAACACAAAAGAATTAAAGTCAAGAGTTAACAAATGGGATGGAATTAAATTAAAAGGTTTCGCTCAGCCAAGGAATTGGTCAAAACACTCAAGAGACAACCTACAGAATGGGAGAAAATCATGGTCTGTGATTCCTCTGACAAGGGACTAATATCCAAAACTTACAAATTACTCAAAAAGCTTAATATCAAAAACACAAACAATCCAATCAATAAATGGGCCACAGAGCTAAACAGAAACTTCTCAACAGAGGACATGTAGCAAGCCAATGAATGCATGAGAAAGTGCTCTAAATCACTAGGAATGAGAGAAATGCAAATCAAAACTACCTTAAGATTTCCCCCACTCAAGTAAGACTTGCAAAGATGAAGAATACGAATAATAACAGATGCTGGAGGGTTGTGGGGAGACAGGCACACTAGCACACTGTTGGTGGAACCGCAGACTGGCACAGCCTCCCTGGAAAGCAGTGTTTACAATCAGCAAACATTTAGGGATGAGTTCACCATATGACCCAGCTGTCCCTCTTCTGGGTCTTTTCCCAGAGGACTTCAAATCAGTACTTTACAGTGATACTGCAAAATTCATGTTCACAGCAGCTCAATTTACAATAGCTAAATTATGCAATCAACCCAGATGCCCCTCACTGCATGAATGGATCCAAAAACTGTGGCATAGGTATATACAATGGCATTCTACTCAGCTATTAGAAAGAATGATATTGTGGCCTTTGAAGGTAAATGGATGGCAATGGAAGAAATTATGCTGAGCAAAATTAGCCAAACCCAGAGAACCAAGGGTCAAATGTTTTCTCTCATTTGTGGAGCCTGGAGCTAAATCCAGGTTTCGGTGAAAGGCAGTCAAGCTCTTATACTAGACCCACCAAAGTCATAATGACACATAATCTAGGGCAACCATAGACATGTGGGGTGGGGGAAGGGATAGATAGGGAGAATAGGGATCTAGGGAGACAATCAGCAATGTAGCATACTCCTTACCCCCCTGAGAATCCAAATAATACTTATGCAATCATTTAATTCTGGAAAATTCATAATCTTATATATATATGTTATATATATGGACATTTATAACTGTTATGGAGGGAATATAAAATAATCAAGAGACTGGGGTGTGGGCAATGTGGGGGTGACTCTGGGTTAGGATCAAATCCACATCATATTGTTACTTCATGTGCATTTATGATGGTAGAAGAACTCAACTCCTTAACATAAAAAAAGAATCAGAAGAATTAGGAGAAAAAAACAAAACAAAACAAAAAAAGACTTTAAACCAGTTACCGGAGCAGTGGCTCAGCGACTGGAGTGCTTACCTAGCATGTGCAAGGATCTGGGTTTGAACCCAAGAGCCACAGACACATAAGTGTCAGAGAAACAAAGCGCAGATGAAAAAAATCAACCAAACTGATTCTTTCCCGTTCTCTCCCTCTCTTAAAAAAAAAAAAAAAAACAACAACAGCAGGGGCTGGAGCGGTTATGGCGACGATTGCCCGGCATGCACAAGTACACGGGTTCAAACCCCAGCACCCACGTACACAACTAAGTGTCAGAGCAATGAAATCCAAGTGAAAAACCCAATAAAATTGATTATCTCTCTCATCCTTCTCTTAAAAAAAACCAAACAAACTTTAAAGCAAAGGAAATGCTGCCTCAGAATGCTTTCTACTTCCTCTTACATTAAAGTCATTCATGAAATCACCCTAAATTGCTTAAGTAACTAAACAGTTTTTTCACATCCATAGCTAACACACAGATTATAACCCCAAAAGGTTTGCAGAGGACATACCATTCCCTCTGACTTTAAAATCAGAATAGTACACAATCCTTTTTTAGAGATATTGTGGGAAGGGGAAGGGAGGGATAAGGGTGGGTAATTGGGGGGGCACTCCTGGGGGTAATTGTAATATCCAAAATCTATACACATTTTATATTATTTTGTTAAAAACTTGTATGATTGTTCAAAATTTTAAAAAATTAAAAATAAAATAGTATACAAAAAAAGAATACCTTTCTTCAGTAAAAATAAAGAAACACAAAAAATCAAATAGTAATAAAATAATAATAATAATAATAATAGCAGGTTATCATCATAACCTATCCTAATATTTACTAGAATGAGAGAATATTGTTATTTGAAAACGTGGAGTTTAATCCAAAGCGTGTCCGTCTTTAATGACGGCAGGGTCTCGGGATTTTGTTCGTGCTATGAAATGTTAAACCCAGGCTTTTAAATATGTAAGTACAAGGCACGGTAAAGACGGTAGAAGTGCTGAGTGTGTAAGGAGGGTGGTGACAGAACGTGAAGGTGCTCGCGGTGGTGATGAAAGCTCGAGGGAGCTGACCTTGCTGCACCGTGGCTCCCAGCTGACCAGGCTCCCAGCTGACCAGGCTCCCGAGGGGTGGAGGGCGGCAGAACGGGGCTCAGCTGTCACACGTCCCTGTTGCTCCCCGGAAGGCAGAGCAGGCTCTGGAGGAGGCTTGGACTCCGGAGGGCGCACCGCTCCCCACCCAGGCCACCCCACTGGCCCTTCCTTAACGTCCCTCATCTGTAAGTTGGGAGGACCACGCCCGGCCTCGCGAGGCCGACCTGAGAATTGAAGAAGGCTGGGTTCTGAGACTTGATGCCAACATTGGGATCACCTGGGGATCGTTTCAACCTGCAGGGGATGGTCCTGGGTGCGTGCTGCTTGCCCTGACTTGATCATGTGAGGCCCGTTAACAGCACCTGCTGCTCGCAGCAGGGCCACACTGAAGCGCCTGGAAACGTTCACACCTGCACCTGCTTAGGGCCTGGATTAGGGCTGTGACGCTCACGTGAGTCACGGTGCAGAACACGAGTACTGCGCTGTTTATTGGAATTGCAATCAAGTAAAAAAAAAGTCTTCCCCTTCCTGAGTCCATGATCTCGCAGGGAGACAGGCACAACCAAGGGGAGCTGGAATAACAGCACCCCGAGACTGAAGCACCTTAGTGTGCAGGATCTACAGCGACTACTCTGTAGCTCCAGACCACACCTCTTAATGACAACCCCTGGATCGTTACTGACGTAGAAAAGTATCTCCATTACCTGATAGCCATCCAAGGCGCCCCTTGTTCCACGGAAATGGGAGGTGAGTCCCCAGTTCCAGGCATGCTCACGATCACACGCAAGCGTCTCTGCACCATCACAGCCGAGGCAGCTGAAAGGCTGAGGATCCTGAGAGACAAGAAGCGGGGAATGGGGTTTGAAGCTGTGTGGCGGGTGGGGAGAGAGGCTTAGCAGACAGTGTGATTAGAAGTAGATGAGGACGTGAACGTTCAAGTGCATAGTTCGGTTAAAAGCATAAGCTAAGGAAATGCGCTGTGTGACCGCTTCTTGCAGAAGCCCGTCCTTTAGCTGACGGATGCTAAGGGTACACAGTTAACCCCTGGGGACAGGGGTTACACCTGACACCTGACTGGCATCCTCATGAGAGAGGAGGAGAAGCCAAGGTCAGATGGGATAAAAAAATCACCCAGAGTCCAGAGCTAGCCAATTCCCAGGTCTGAAATCTTGCATTTCATGCAGTCAGGTGGTCCTGACTGTGTTCACTCATCAAATGCAGACATCTTTCCCCAGGGACACAGGAAGGACTTAGGGAAGACATCGAGGGAAGGCTGACCGGAGTTGGATGAGATTGGGTAGGAAAGAAAACCTGGAGACAGGGACTGGGGAGAACACTCTGAGTAGGAAACACGAGGAAACAATGCTTTTGCGTGTGTAAGAAGAACATTTGGGAAACAAGAGAACTGATAATGTCAGAGGGTGCTGGGAATCCCACAAAAGGGAAGCATGGATCAGAGTTTCAAGCTCTGCATTTTTCAAAGTTTGGACTTGGTTTATAGAACGGCAGGAAGCCATGGTGGGGTGGTGGGATTGGAGCAGGGAGGTGACCCAGCAAGAGGAAGGAATGCATTTAAAATTCCATCTAGCTGGGCATGGTGGTGTACATCTGTAATCCCAGCAGCTTGGGAGGCTGAGGCAGGAGGATCATGGATGCAAGGCCAGCCTTAGCAACTTAGAGAGGCCCTAAACAACTTAGCAAGCCCCTGGTTCAAAACAAACAATAAATAGGGCAGGGATGTGGCTTGGTGGTTAAGCACCCTGGGTTCAATTAGATTTAGCAGTGGTGAGTTTTCATACTCAAATTCAGACCATGGAAGTTTTGGACTAAAAGAGACTTTGGCCAGTTGATTTCAAATGGCCTTAGTGTCAGATGCTGTCCAAAAATGCCTTTGGCCTGGTTTGGTTCCCATGATGTGCCCCACCTGTCCTTTCAGCTCTAGGGTGGAGCCTGTGCTCTCTGGTTCCTGGCTGCTTCTCCTCCTGTGTCCACTGAGCTTTGTGGAGTGGCCGATTGCCCTGAGGGACAAGAACGGCTTCCAGCAAAGCTGGTTTGTGACCGGGCGTCCTTCATCACATCTCGGGTCCCATCTCTAAAGCAGCTTTTGATTATTAAACCTCGTGCTTTCTGCGAAACACGCTGCTCCCTGACCACGCAGCTCGGCTCAGCGCCTTCTGAGGAGCTGCAGGCCCAGGCTCGGAACTGGACGGTGTTTCCTGAGCCTTCTGGATCTCTAACCCACCATCCCCTGTGCAGGGTGCAGCTGCATTTCCTATTTATTTATTATTTGTTGCACACACTCTTACATAGTGGGGGTAACTGCGGTTATGTGTCCATGCATACGTGGACGTTGACCAGCATCTCCCCCTCCATCTGTCCCGAGCTGTCTCTTCTGCACTCCTGCATTCTGTAGTTTGGAGTGAACTTCTGCGTGCGTAATAATTGCTGACGATGCCGAGTTTCTCCGCCTGCCTGTGTACAGCTATTTTTAGTAGAGGTCGGGTGTGCGCCGTTGTGTTGATGACGCCCTTATCTGTCCCTCCCTTCCTTCATGGATACAGCTCCCCCAGCTCGTGCGGAGTTCCAGCTGTGGAGAGTTCATTCCCTGAACCCAGCTGGCCCGCTTCCCGCGTAGCTTTCACTCCAGCTTCCACATACGAGAGAACGCATTTGTCTCCGTCTCCGTCTGGGAGAGTTCACGCAGCACTTTCTCCATTTTCATTCATTTGGCTGCAAATGCCAGCTGTTAGAGGAAGCAGATTTTTTGTTTCTTTGAGAGGGACAGTGAGAGAGAAAGAATCAGTTTTTTAATTTAGGTTTTCATACTTTCATTGTTCCACACTTAGTTGGGTACATGGTGCTGGGGTTTGAACCTGCGTACTTGTGCCAGCCAGGCGAGCGCTGTAACCGCTGAGCCGCCGCTCCAGCCCCGGATGAAATGCATTTTTAAAGTTGTCTCCTTTCCCAATCTTTGACACATCTCCCCCCTTCCCGCTCTTGCATAAACCACTGGTAGATTGGCTGTCCCTTGTAGAGAGCCCTTCATTTCAGAGCTCTAAGTACTTGGAAGGGAGGAGAACAATAGTTCACATTTTTTAACTGAAAGCATAATATTAAAGATTTTTTTTTCCTCCATGGTCAGGGATTAAAAAACCTACAACTTCATTATTCCTGTGAATCAAAGTTCAAAAAAATTTTATGCATCAAGTTTCTCGTGCTAGGAATGACTGCCATGTGGGGTCACTTGCGTATTGCTGGCGTTAGACACCATCCCTATTCTCAGCCCCTGAGGTACCAGCCACACCGACACACCCAGCCCTGACCACCAAAGACACCAGGAGTTGCCTGATTTCCCCAGGGGGCAACATCTCCGAGACCAAGAGTCGCTCCTTTAAATCAATCTTCATTTTCCTTTCCAACTTCTGACCCCAACCTTTCTAAATAGCCCGGTGGAAAGAGATCTAAAATCTAGCAGTAAGTGAATTAGAATAATGAAATCAGACACATTCCTTTTTTAATTAAAAGTTCAAGAGCACTAAAATGAACTTTCCAAAAGTTTTAAGTAGATGGGAAAAGTTATTAAGAAGATCAGTAAATAATCCAAGGAGCTGACGAGAGAGAGGAAGGGTAAACGAAATGTTTTGAAACTTGGAAATTAGTTCCCTCTCTAAAGAAACTGTGGTTGTTTTTAATGTAACTTTGGTATTAGTACAGTGTGTGAGATCAGCACATCTTTTCCTCTTTGCCTGGAATAATTACAGAGAAATATCTAAATATTAAGTTCTAGAAAATTTCAAAATTTGTATAGGAGCTTTAGCTAATAAGAAGGTATAAACGTAACCAGGGCTCGGTGTGTGTTTCCATTGAAAATGATCATTTTTGGAATAAGCAAAATGAAATTTGTCTCCAAGTCGTCTTGTGGCTGTCAAAGAGGATGACATTGGAAAACACTGGATTCGCTACATTCCGTTTGCTGTGTCCCTAGGTTTTAGTGCGTAGCAGTGGTATTTTAAATTCACCCTGGGCTATTCACATAGTAGTTATCTGTTTAAGCTACAGCAGTGTAGAAATGAACGATTATGGAATCAGGGCCCTAACAGTGACAGAATCTCATAGAACAGCTTGTCTGGTGGGTTTTAACCTTAGTGGATTCAAATACCTTTTCAGGCTTTCTTTTTTAAATGGTACTGGGAAATGAAGCATTGAACCCAGGGGCACTGAACCATACCCCAGTTCTTTTTTATTCTTTTGAGACAGGGTCTTGCTAAATTGCTTAGGGCCTCGCTAAGTTGCTGAGGCTGACCTCAAACTTGTGATCCTCCTGCCCCAGCCTCCTCAGCTACCAGGATTACAGGCATGCAAACGTTTGAGTTTTTTTTTTTTTTTTTTTTAATTTAGAGGGACAGTGAGAGAGAGAGAGAGAGAGAGAGAGAGAAGAGAATTAATTTTTTATTTTTAATTTTTCATGGGCTTTCGTTGCTCTGAGACTCCATTGTGTATGTGGTGCTGGGGTTTGAACACACATACTCGCTCATGCCAGGCAAGTGCCATAACCACTGAGGCACCGCTCCAGCCCCCAACTTTTGAGTCTTTTATAAATACAGCAGTGTAGGCCCTGGTGACAGACACTCTGACTCGACTAGTGAAGGGAGGCTAACCCATGATTTTTTTTTTAAGGAAGAGGGGACACAGAGAGAGAGAGAGACATAGAAGCAATCTTTATTTAGTTTTTCATGTGACTTTCATTCCTCAGACACTTCGTTGTGTACATGGTGCT
>PVKS010002255.1:0-40269 GCA_004027875.1 Aplodontia rufa
TTAGCTTTTCAATTAAAAACACTTAATTCATGTCATATGTCATCTTTTTATAATCAGTGTTCCCATGTGGAGAAAACTATTCATACTACTTGCATGTAAAAAGTAATCTAACCTTTAACATTGAAATATGTGGCAAAACCCAGAGAACATTCATCATGAGTGCAAGATACTTTCAATAAAAAGTAAGTTATATATAGTAGGCAGTAAATAGTTTTGCTTTTGTGGACTTAGATGTGTCTGTTCACTTACGTTAAATGTGGTTACATTTGGTTTTGCTTGAAAAGTGTTCTTAGGAAGTTCCTGTCCTAACTCACTAGAGGCTACTAACATAATCGGAGGATCATGATAGACTTCCGTGTCTTCTAATTGTCATTTATATGATTAACTGAAGCTTCTTCACACAAAACTGCACATCCATTGTTTCCTTCTACAGTAGAATGAAAGTTTTTTGATGGCTTGAGATGTTTCACAATTTTTTTCCTTTCCTATTTGTGTTCCTTTTTTCCCCCTTAGTTATCATATGCATTCATATATATTTTTGTTGTGTTTTATTCACATTTACTGTGAGTTCTGGCTCAAGTTATCACTTGACAGTAGCTTACTTTTGCTTACTTCTCATTTGTCCCAAATTTATCTTACCTAATAAAATCCTATATGTAGTCCCACATAAGTTCCATGTGTTGTCTCACAGAATTCTGTTTTCTTTACAAGAGAGAGCAAATTACAATATGCATGTAGATCATATACCTGGCTCGTCAGTTTTTGCAGTCTCTGAGCTAAAAATGGTTTTTGTTTTTGTGCGCTGGGGATTGAACCCAGGGATGCTTAACCACTGAACCACATCCCCAGCCCTTTTTTGAGGGGTAGAGGACAGGGTCTTACTAAGTTGCTGAGGCTGTCTTTTGAACTTCTAGTCCTGCCTCAGCTTCCTGAGTCACTGGGATTACAGGTGTGCGCCACCACTTCCGGCGGTTTTTGTAGTTTAAAACAAAACAACAAAAAACCTGAGACTGTATAGACCAAAAACCCCAAAACATCTGCTGTCTGGCATTTTAGAGAATTTGTTGACCCCTTCAATTACTCTCAGGAAATAAACTTGTTCTCCATTTGTCCTGGTCAGTGGGGAAGGTAACAGTCCAGTTCTAGCTGGAGTGTTTCATATGCCATTTCCTACTATCAACTCCTAAAAAAATCAATCATCCCAAGTAGCCCTAGGAGTGTTGTGACAAATCCAGATCTTCACTGAAGGTCTAAAGTTACTAGCAATATGCCATGTTGAATTTGTAGAGGAAATTTAAGCTTCTAGGTAACAGAAGCCTATTGTTATTAGCTTTTGCTCTGCATAACACGCAGAAGTTGTTAGAATGACTAGAGTAACATGATGTCTTTCAAAAAGGTGAATGGACTTCTGTAGACTATATTTGTGGTACTGGGGATTGAACCCAGGGACCTCTACCACTGATCTGCATCCCCAACCCTATTTATTTATTTATTTATTTTGGGGGGGGGGATGGGATCTTACTAAGTTGTGAGGCTGGCATTGAACTTGCAATTCTCCTGCTTTAGCTTTCCCAGTACCTGGAGGTGATACCAGAAGTGTGCCACTGTGCTCACTCAGCAAATAGCTGTTTGTGGTGCTGAAAACTGAACCAATCTAGGGCTTACCCATGCTAGGCAAGCTCTCTGCCTACTACTGAGCTACATTCCCAGCCAGCCACCCCCTCACCCCCTGCCCTTTTTTTGCTGTGTTGCCCACGCTGGTCTCAAATTCCTGGGCTCAGACCATCTTTTTCCCTCCTGAGTAGCTGGACCCTGGATACCCTGTTCCTAGTCTTAGTATTTTTTTTTTTTTAAAGAGAGAAAGAATGAATCAATTTTACTTATTTTTTCATCTGCCTTTGTTTCTCTGACACATAGTTGTGTATGTGGTGCTGGTGCTGGGGTTTGAACCCAGGTCCTTGTGCATGCCAGGCAAGTGCTCTAACCACTGAGCAACCTTTCTAGTCCCCTTTTGCTAATCTTTTTTTTTTTTTTTTAAGAGAGGGACAGGGCTGGAGTGGTGTCTTGGTGGTTGCAACGCTTGCCTGGCATGCACAGGTACACAGATTCAAACCCCAGTATCATGTACACAACTAAGTGTCAGAGCAACAAACCCATGTGGAAAACTAAATAAAAATTAATTCTCTCTGTCTCTTTCTCTCTCGCATGCTGTCCATCTCTTAAAAAACAAAGGGACAGTGAGAGAGAGACAATAAATTTTATTTAGTTTTCATGTGGTCTTCGTTGCTCTGACACTTCATTGTGTAGTATGCACGGTGCTGAGGTTTGAACCTGCAGACTGGCGCATGCCAGGCAGGCACCATAACCTCTGAGCCACCACTACTTCTGCCCGTTCCTAGTCTTTTAACAAACAAAATCCTGATAATTTTCAACTCAGGCTATCTGACAGCTCATCCTGGAGAAAATAAGCTATTTGTGGCTATTGATTACCCAAATAAATCCTAGGCATGGTGTTAAGCCCTTTTTAGTCTGATGCAGTAATTTTTCCTAACCTTTTTTACCTGCTCCTGCTACATATGCTCATTATTCCTTTAATTTGACTACCAAGAGTTTTCCAGGTGCATAGCTGCAGTGAGCGGCCCTTTCCCATTATCTATATAACTAGACCTAAGTCTGCAAAGGTACATTCATGCCTACATTCTTACCTATTCTGCTAAACAACTGGCATGAAGTTGTACCTTGAGGTTGGAGGTACCTCTGCTGCTTAGTGCCTACATGTTCTCGGACGAGTTAAAAATAGCAGCTACTATGATTTCAGTCTAATGCAGTCTGCTTTATGCTAGTTGTTCCAGGACTTCATTGGAGGCTCCATGATGGCAGGACTTAGCACCATTGCTCTATGAATTTCTGTGTAAAGATTCCCATACAATGCAAGTATAGATGAAAATGAGCAGTTTCAATGCATGAGAGGGAAAGTAGTGATAATGAATTATAAAGACATTTTCTAATTTCTAGTATATATAGGGGAAGTAAGGAATTCCTTCTTGATTAACCTCAGGGCTTATTTTGCCAGGAAAGAGCAAATTTGGGTGACTACCAGCCAGGACTAAAGAACTTTGGTCATTTTTTTCTGTATCCACAAAATATATAGCTGCCTCCTGAAGTATGATTTTTTTTTTTTAAAGTAATGAAGACTCCTGACAGTTCTTTGGCCTTGTCAGCTTTTCGTTGAATGTCTTTGTCACTTGTGATCTAAAAGTAAACCAAATCCTTTCTGAATGTTAGCTTTTGACTTTTTCCTAAACACTGTCATGTGCTTAGGATATATGACCCCTCAGATTCTAATAATTCTTATATTGTAAAAGCAAATTATCTTTTTTGATGTTTTGTTGTATTTTATTAGCTCATTTTCCTAAGTCTCCCCCTTAGTACACAAAGTTAGGTATTCTCTATGACTTTTGTATTTTTCCGGAAATTCACAAAAGCATCTCTTAAAGTTAAGAGAATTCAGGAGCCTGAGTTTAAAAAAAAAAAAAAAAGTTGCTGTAGGGGGATTCCAGATTGAATAAGAAGGTGATTGTAGTACTTGGGATGGGGAAATTTAAAACAACTTAGGAACCAGAGTCAGCCAGAGTGGGCCTGTCCTCTCTTGGTTCAAAGGACCATTGCACCCTTAAAGCTCTAAGGAGCTTTCAGAAAACTCTGAAGAAAGCTGGGCAGTAATAGAATGCTTTCCTAGTATGTACCCTGGGCCCTGGGTTCAGTCCCCAGTGCTGAAAACAGAAAACTGAGAGTCCTAAGTCGGTTAGTGGAGACTTTAACTTCAAAAGAAAAGCAAACTCTGCTTTTACATATTAACCAGTTTTGAATTTTAAGTTCTTCTATTTTGATATAGGAAGCCACTCCTGGCAAGTAGGAGTTTGACATGGCCTTTTTATCCCCCACACACTGCTTTTCTAGAAATAGATGCAGGAACTGATTCCTTCCTCTCTGGACCAAAATGTAAAGAACCATTTTGTTTCCCTCTGTTTGTGGCCTCCCTAGCCAGGCTCAGAACAGCTGGGCACCAGTGCTTCAAAGCTAGCTTGGGACTCCACAGCCAAAGGGAACTTGAGACGCTGGGAGCCTTTCAAGTAGTTAGAAAGGCTGGGAATAAGCTTAGTTAGACCACTTGTCTAGCATGTGTGAGGTCCTGAGTTCCATCCCCAGCACTACCAAAAAATAAAATCAAAACAGTAGTTATTAGGGGCTGGAGTGGTGGCTTGGTGATTAGGGTGCTTGCTCGGCATGTGCAAGTACTCGGGTTCACACCCCAGCACCACATACACAGCTAAGTGTTGCAGCAGCAAAAGCCACATGAAGAACTAAATAAAAATTGATTCTCTCACTCTCATCGTCCCTCTTTCTTTAAAAACAAAACAAAACAAACAAAAACAGCAGTCATTGGGCTAATTGGAAAAAGCACCTTCAAATTGGGAGACACAGGCCAGGTGCAGTGAACACATCTGTAATCCCAGTTTCTCCAAAGGCTGAGGCAGGGGGATCTCAAGTTTGAGGGCAGCCTGGGCAACTTAGCAAAAGACCCTGTCTCAAAAAGAAAAAGTGGGGGGCTTGATAGTAGCTTAGTGATAAAATACCCCTGGGTTCAATCAACAATGAAAAAAAATTAAAAGACAAGTCAAGGCCCTGCTAAGCTAGGCTGAGCCTTCTCCTGTCCACTCAGCACAGGATGGGGAGTAGATAACAGTCAAGATCTATATTTCAGGGAAGGCTTTAAGCCTGCCAGTTGTCTGGGAATGGATAAGGAAGACTAGGGTATCCTGTCCTTGATGTCTCAGAAAACAGGGTTGATTCTTGGCTAGCTGTCTGGGGAGACGTGTGGTAGTTTAGGTTGAATTTAGGTTTGTAATCTCAAGTCACCCTCTGGCCTCATAGGAACTTGGTGGTGAGATTTAGGAGGATTTGAATTTCCTTTTGGAAGTCAAGTTTTTTCCTAAAAGACTGGTCCCAAGAAAGTTGCCAAAGGACAACCTCCACCACCACTACACACAAAGGGTGCATTGTATAAGTACCCATTGTACTCTAAATGAGATGCCAGATCAGATGTGACAACCCAGCCTTGTATAGGCCCTGGTTCAAATGCAGTTTTTTTGAAACAAATAGGCCAGTAGCCAGAATGGAATTCTTTAAAATGGGGCAGATGTCCAGAGAATGGCTCGTCTCCTTTAGCACCCTTCCAGAAAGAAGCAAGTCTGAGATTACAGGTTCCAGTGGCATCTTTTTAAAAAGACACTATTCTGAAAGATGACTTTATTTATAAATATTTTTAAACATAAAATCTAAAAAGTTCAGTAAAATGAAAAATATAATGCATGATGGTGGCCTAATGGCTGTCCCTTGTGAAAATTTTGCCCAATGTTTATTTAATGGTTGATTGACCTATTGAGGCTATTGACCTTACATCCTTTTACATTCATGATTGGTCTCAGGACCTATCATGTACTTGGTGGAAACTGCCATGTAAAAAGCAGGCTGTAGATCAGCATTCAAATAAAAAAGAGGTCTTGTGAAAAAAAGAAAAGTATTTTTAAAGTGCCTTAACAGACATCATCTTTGGGAGGAAAGACTTTATCTTTTTTAAGCTGGAGCCGTGGCTCAGCGGTTTCGGTGCTTGCCTAGAAAGCACGAGGACCCAGGTTCAAACCCCAGCACCACGTACACAACTAAGTGTTGGAGCAACTAAGGCCATGTGAAAAACTAAAGTTGTTTCTCTCTGTCTCACGGTCCCTCTTTTAAAAAAAAAAAATCTTTTTGTAGGATTATGATGATGGCAGATTATAAAAGATTCTTGACTGCTTTTATTTTCCTTGAGAATAGGATGTGTGCTCGTGGAGTGTATCTTTCTGCTGTCAGGGGAGGAGCCTAGTGGTCATGTGCACCTACGTCAAACTTGTTTTCTTCAGGGTCTATGTTTGGCAGTTTCCAACTCATCTCTTCTAAAGGAATGGGGAACAAGGTCACCTACATCAGTTGTGGGGGTCAGGATTAAGAACTAGGTCTGCAATGGAAGCTCAAGATCTTTCTAGGGGAAATGACAAGGCTAATCCCTGGCTTCTGTAGGTTGCAAGTCCTGGGAATGTGTGTGCCATACTGGGCAATAAACTGCAAGATTTGAGACTGCAAATAAGAAAAGGAAAGTGTCATGCTCTGTTACCCAGACATCTTATTCCTCAGGGTCAGGCTTTGTAAAAACAAACCCAGTAAAAAGTATCTTTATTCTCATGTTTTAAAAAGTTTTTCTATGATGATGCATTAACAATACAAAAATATTTTGAACACTACATTGGTCCTTTTTTCTCGAGACTTTGCAGTAGTGCACTTGAGTATGTGATCTTTGGATTCTGAGAAATCAATGGCTAATGTAGCAACTAAAGGCTCTTCTTGAGGGGCGTGTATGAGTAGCCCTTTTTCTTTGGATTCAGGCTATGTACGGTGAAGAGGAGACAAAAAAAAAAAAAATCTTAAATTAAAAAAACTTGTTTCTCAAGGCTCAGGGTTGAAGCTTGGCTCAAAAATGGGTTAAAGTAGGCTGTGGTGAAAACCCATGTCCACCACTAGAGGTTTTCTGGGCTTCTTGCTTTAGATGTAACAGTCCTCCTTCCTGCAGCCCGATAGAGAAAAACTGAAGCTGGCCTGTTCTGAATGCTAAAAAGTGTTGGCTCTGGCTATTGGGAGGTTTGGAGTTTGCCATCTTAAAACTGCCCAAGAGCAAGCTGACCTGGATGAGCGAGAAATGGAACTGTGAAAAATGCTGAATGGGGAGAGGGAAACATACAAGATTTGGGCCATGACTTCTTTAACCTATTGCCAGGCAGCCCAGTGCCTCAGCTTTGGTATCAGGGGTTCTTCGGCTGGTGAGGTGCTCAGGAAACATCCAAGTAATTTGAATTAGGGCCAGAAACCCCACAACTACCCACACTTGCCTGATAGGATAGTGCTAGGTATTCCTGTTGCCAAGGTTGTTGGGCCTAAACCTATTTCATTTCCTCTTCTTGTAAGCTCCTGAGAACATGGGAAGAGGCTTCCTCTGATTCAGCTTATGAGTATCAGCTGGTTTTCTGTAAACAGGGCTCCTCCATTCCCTTAAGAGAGAAGCATTGTCATCTTGAGCTGTATGGTTGTGATCTTGCTCACATGTTGATAAACCAGGTCATTTCTTGGTCTGTGAAGTATCTGGTATGGGAAGGATATGGCAGAGGGGGACAGATGAGGCATTTTTATAGAGAACATAGCTGGGCTCAGTCCTGCCCATCTGTGATCTATAACAGAAAAACAATGAAGGCAGGGACATCTAGCTAGTAAGACAGATGGTTTGTGTGTGTGTGGGGGGGGGGGAGATAAAGGCTGCCATAGGCACCAGGATGCCCTTCATGACACATTGGCATAAATCTGATCTGGTCCCCACCACTTGAAGTCTGAATTGATGGCCTCAGGTTCAGGCAGAAGTTGTTCAGCCTCTGAAATCTTCCTTGACCCTGAGAAGATTGCTGGCTGGTTTCCACATGATTTGGACTTCTGCTGCTTCCTCTCAGGGGTTGTGGGTAAGTCCCCGGAGGAGGCCAGGAGTCCTGTGCATGCTAGGCCGCCTGCCTCTGTGATTCCTGTTGCTGTACCTGTGTGTTCTGCAGGGTGCTGTGGGGGGCCTGTGGGGGTCCAGGGGTGAGAAGACCTGGGGATGTTGGTGCGGACTCCACTGGGTTAGCAAGCAGTTCTGTGGGGAAGTGGGGCAGCAGAAGGTATGAGGGCGAGTCTTGGGGAGCTGGGGACCTGGGGCAGCCTAGAGCACTGTCATCGGAAGGAACGGGGCTGGGGCAGCGGCCTTCTCCGGGTAAGTACCGAATGCATTTCTTTTTCCTCCTAGGAATAGTGAAGAGAGTTATCTGTAAACAGAGGGTGAATTCATAGTCATACACCACAACCAAAAAATACTGTCCTTGCACAGGCCTGGCTGACCTCTTATCCCCTCTCCCCATGGATAGGGTGATGTGCCTAGGTCTTTAAGACCTTCTTCAGCCCTGCACCTCTGCCTGGGTTTCTGACTAGGTCAGGTGCAGTTCCCAGAAGAGCCGCAAGGTGGCATGGGGACCTTTTGTAACTGGGCCTGTGGACTGCCTTGTTTTCACCAGGGGAGCCCTCTCCTAGTATGGATCCGAAGAGCTGCTCATTCAGGTTTGTGGAGCTGAGATCTGCATTAAGGCAAAGAACTAAAATGCCTATGGTATCTTGGCTGAGCAATCTGAGTCTTCAGAGCAGAGCTAAATGGGCTGGGACGATTCTTGCGTATTACAAACCCTATAGTTCTCTGGGCCGCAGTTTGTCTTTTGAGTAGCACGGAACAGGACTACCTCTGAGAACACACCACATACAACAAATTCCTTTCTCCTTGCCCCTGGACAGGCAGCACACAGGCACCCAGAGGGCTGGACGGCTGTTCCTTAGAACCAGGGAGCTTCTGCTTGGAGTACCCTCAGCCTTGGCTCTGTAGGTGTGGCCTGAACCTAAATGAGGCAACTTTAGCCACTTGGTGAATAAACATTTTCATACACATAAGTACTTAGATTTTATGACAAAATTCCCAAGTTTAGTGCCACAGGGCCCTCAGAGTAAGATAGCCCAAGAGTACCCCCCAACTCCTCCAGCCCTCTGATCTCAGTAGGTATGAGATACAAAGTCACAGGGCTGCCTGGCAACGAAGTTGTTTAGGTGGTTCTCTGATGTCATCACCTTGTTTTTCTCAGATTTAAGGGCACCTTGAAGAAGGTTGATTAGGCCATAATGATTTTGAGGCTTGGGAGCAGGGGCTCAGGCTTCCTGAACGACTTCTGAGATTTCTGTCTGCTAAGGACCTGCTAGGCCTGACTCGTATGGTACCAGAGCTACCTGCTTAAATCTGCCTTCCTTTCTGGTCCATTCTCTATCTTTTCTGGTCCTTCACCTAAACCCAAGTGATCTCCACAATCCGTGTTCAGTGTTCCAGACCCATTCTTAGGAAGCTTGGGTTTCCCTATCTCCTGAGTATGCAAGGGGCTAAGGGGTCAAAGGAGGGGGCTGCAGGCCCAGCAGAACATGTGTAGTCAGGGAAGAAGCTTGAAGCAAAGGGAGAATGACGGTGGGGACAAACCCACCTGCATGGACCACACCAATCCGTCTGCTGGTTGAGGCCAAAGCGAGCACGACATTTCTTAGGCGAGCCAGTGTCTGCTCACAGCCATGCCAGGGGGGCAGAGCAGGGCAGAGGGCGAGCGGGCGGGCAGCGGGGCAGAGCAGGGCCCAGAAAGAAGAGGTGACATCAGTGTTAGCCAGTTATAGACATCCCACAGCCCCCACAGGCAGAACGGACCTCCACGGCACAGCCAGCCCCAGTGGGAGCCCTAGCCCCAGAGCAAGGTATCAGGAAAGAGGTAACCCAGCTGGGCAGCAGAGTCAGTGGGAAGAACGGTGAGTTGGGGTAGGGGTCCTTAGGCTGGCTCCTCTCTGGTTTGTGGGAACCCTTCTAACATGGAGGCTTCAGAGAAGCCGAGGGAGGCCCTCAGATCCAGCCTTTTCGGCCTGGGGCTATCCATTCCTTCCCCACTGCCTGCCCATTTTATCATTTTTCTTCATTCTTGCCAATGCCCAATTTTTCTGACCCACATTCCCTCAAGGGCTAAGACCAATAAGGTTGCAACTTATACCTTTGCTGCACACTTCCAGAAGGAAAGAAGGATCCATTCCTAGCCTCAGAGAAAGTGCTGGGGACTTTGTCCTGCCCAGTCCCAATCCTAATTTCCAGCTTCTCATTAAAAGGGTGACATAGCTGAGAAAGTCATGGGTATAAGGCTGAATCATCAAGAGTTGGAGGCCGGGATTCACCCACAGGAAGGACGCCTACAGCAGTGTGTGGGCACCCTGTGTCCTCTACGTAAAGCACTTTGCATTGCCATGAAAAAACAGGGTAAGAGATAGGAATGTGATGGTGGAGGAGTTGCCAGGCACTAGCCAGCAGACTGTGTGATCTCTGATCCTGGGCCTGGATGAGCCTCTGCCCGGACAGCCTGCCCGCCATCAAGCATTATTTGAATTACTCCTGGAACCACACTGGCAATTCCTCACCAGCTTTTCTGGTAGAGGTTAGCTGTGGGCAGGGCTGGCGAAAGTGGAGGGTATGCCACCTGCTAAACGAATTGGCTTCTACTGGTCTTCTCTGGGAATCTGATTTGTGAAATGCAGACCTTCATTTCCAGAGGGCCTAGATCCTAAAAGTTCCTGGCCAGTGTTCTACCACCTACTCTGGCAGAACAGAGCTGCTCTGGAAATGGGGGCATGGAGAGGAGCCTCCGTTACTGCTAAGGCAAGGCCTCACCTGTGGTGGATTCTTGATGCTTTTCCCTCGACCGCCTCTTCTTTTTCCCCTGGAGGGAAAAAAGGAGGGATACTCAGATCTCAGAGGTAAAGGCTGGGCTACTTGCAGCCTACTGCCTAGCCCAGCTGGGGTTCTGGGTATACGTGTTCCTCCTACCTGGGGGCCCTACTGTTTCTTGATTGCAGTTCTTGCTTGGCTGCTGTGGGATGCAATTTGGTCCCAATTTGGTCTACAATTTGAATGGCCCCTTCTTCCCCTTCTGCCCATGTCTTCCCCTTCTGCCCATGTGGCCCAAAAAAAAAAAAATTTACTGGGCAACATCCTATGTGTGAATGCATTCTAGAGAGAACAGTATGTGGGCTTGGCTTTAGGTTAGTTCCCCTGGCTTGCCTCTTTGGACCCTCCATGACTTGTCTCATGTAAACCACATGTATACTGGTCAGGACTGTAGGTCTGTTTTTCCAGTTGAGATTGAGGCCTAGGACACAGTATCTTGAAGTTTCCCTTGCCCACCCCTGCTGTATGTCTCTGGCCACTCACGTAGTTGTCCCGTGCTGACCAGCCTGGGTATAATTGCATGTGCAGCTGCCTTTCCTTGCGGGCCAATTCATAATACTTGGCCTGTTCTTCCCGTGACAGTGCGTGCCACTGCAGTGGGGAAGAGGAGCAGATGAAGTGTAACACAGCATCAGCAGGGTAAAGAAGGTCAGGAACCACCCCTACCAGCCCACTTGCCCATGGTCTTACCCTGCGGCCTAGGATCTGGTTAATGGCAGCACTCTCCTTGAGTGTGCACTCTGCAATGACCTTGGCTCTCATCTCCTTCATGTACAGCATGAATGCGTTCAGGGGCTTCTTAATGGTTGGCTTCTTAGCCTCCTTCTCTGCCTTGGATTCTGCCTGTGTCTTCCTGATGGGCAGATACTCAGACTGCTCAGGAGAAAATCCCTCCCAAGCAATCACCTAACACCACCATCTTCCTAGAATGTGGATGCATTAGTGTGTGATCCTAGACTTTGTAAATGGTGTCTTTTTTAACTGCCCTGAATGAGTGAGCAAAGAGCTAAGTAATGTCCTTACAGGAAATCTGTAGTGAAGTGGAAAAAGCATGCAATAAGGACCTCTCAGCCCCTCCCCTCTTAGTACAAACAAAATCTTCGTTACTTGTCCCACCTACCCGTCCTGCTTAAAATGTAGTAGTCAGGGGCTGGAGCAGTGGCTGAGCGGTTATGGCGCTTGCCTTGCATGTGCGAGTACGCAGGTTCAAACTCCAGGACCACGTACACAATGAAGTGTCTGAGCAACGAAAGTCCATGAAAAACTAAATAAAAAATTTATTCTGTCTTTCTCTCTCACCGTCCCTCTCTTTTAAAAAAAAAAAAAATAAATAAATAAATAAATAAAATGTAGTAGTCAGTAGCCAGAGCCACAAAGAAGGCTTGGAGGGGCCACTTAGCATGTGTATCCTGGCTGATGAATAATTGCCCATTCCATACCTTCTTGCTTCCCTCCTCCCATTAGATGTGTTTTCACTCACATGCTGCGGTCATAAGGTTGCAGTTCCTGCTTCCCTGAAGTGGGCACGATGGCTGGGTGGGGGATGGCTGCTGGGTGACCAGGTACACCAGAGCCCAGCATCAAGGATGGGTGGGTAAACCTGAAAACAGAATTAACTGAGCAAGGAATTATGGGTCAGACCTTCAGACACACATGGAGCCCCCTGACTAGTACACAAGGACACAGAGGAACAGTTACTCCATCCCCACTGACCTGGACATAAGTACATAGAGATACATATAAATACCTGCTCCCAACACATTACACAGACACACGGCAAAAAATCCACATAAGTGGCATTCAGGTGGTTACTAAATAAGTGCCAAGTAGCTTTTAAATCTGTTGTCTTTTCACCACCTGCTGGCACCAACCCAAGCTTAGGAGCTTGGGGCTGCCTGTGGGCTCCTCACTTTCACTTAACCCCCTCCAGGGCCCTCTCCACACAATAGCCAGAGTAACTTTCTAAAAGAATACTCCTGGTGCACTCCTTATCAATTTCCCCACTGCTCACAGAAAAGAATCCAGATGTCTCCCCACATCCTGCATAGCCCTGCCTGAACATCCACGCTGACATTTCTAGCCTCATGGCTACCCCATTTCCCTCTATTCTCCACCCACAGCCAGGCCCAATTACTGCTAACTGTTAACCCTTTCCATGAGGTTCTCCCTGAGCCATCAGGCCTAGTTAGGGTCTCCTTGGGGCTTCCCCATCATCCACTGGCCCACTTAGCTGCTGATGCTGTGTCTATACCTCACCCTGGGCTGTGAGCTCCAGTAGGGCTGGAAATGTCTGCTGAATTCCTTGCTGTTGTATTCCTGAAACCAAGTCTCACTGAGGGAATGAGCTAAATGAAGGGGCACATGTACACTCACCTCCCACCTCACTTCCTTGCTGTTCTGTGGAGACCACTCTGCCCTTTGCTGCTTGCACAGGTATGGGATCCCTGAGCAGGCAGTCCCCTAAAGGACAGAGGCTGGGGACACTTTTATGTAGAAGGTATTCCCTTTGCTTGAACAGAATGCATGGGATGCCCCAGCAGGGGTATAAAACAGAGTTGAGTGTGCACACACCTGCACACTGGCTGAGCTATGCATGCACTGCTGTCCTGGCTTCTCTCTGTTGCTCTGCTGCACACTGGCTTGGACTGGGGCCTCTTACACGCCTACTAGCTTCTTTGTCAGGCACAGAGGGCAGCTGGGGACTGCAAGATGACAGACAGACAGATGGACAAACGACTAACATGGGGTAAGCACTGGCCTGAGCATGGCCTTGTGTGGGCAGTTAAGCCTGGGCAACAGGAAGCAGGAGCCTGGCTGCAAGGGTAGGGGACTCACCTGGGGTAGGGGGTGCCAGGGGCTGCAGTGGGGGCAGGGAAGTGCTGTCTATATCCGCAGGAAGGGGACAGGGGGTAGAGAGGAGGGCTGGGCCTGTGGTTGGGAGAGACAGCTGTTAGCAGTCTGGCTGCCAACCAGACATGGGGAAGGATTTTCATACCTTGCTTGGCCTGACCCATAGTCTTTGAAACAGACCAGTTTGTGTTTCTAGCATCTGCCACCAGGGGGCAACTTGTGCTTCACCCTGCACTTTTTTCACTCTGCCAGCTTAAGAGATGGAACTGGTATTCTTCTCCTGGGACCCAACTTGGCAGGCTTCATGGGGTCCCACCAGCATGCATTCTAAGTTTCCTTGATAATACAGGGCCTTTGCATCCTCTACTGAAATTGAATTGCTCTTTTGCCCAAATTTGCTTGCTTTAACTCCTGATTATCCTTTGGGTCTTGTTTGGCTAAGTAATCCTTTTTCCCAAAAGCCCAGAGATCCCAAGCTGGTTAAGGTACAACCTATAGGGAGAAGTCTAATTAACTTGGGGCTTAAGTAGAGTAAAACATGGAACCATGGAGAACCCAAAGGGAGGAAACCACGATCTGGCACTAGTATTGGCTTGTTCTGTCATTACACTTTTGTTCTTGATTGACGATGAACCCCTCCTAACTTTAAGACCATGTTTATCGAATTAAAAAAAAAAAAAAAAGGTACAACCTACGGGTTCCTGTAGTCCCCAGTCAAAGCAATGCTAATTGTGCCCTGTTAATTGCCTGGCTTCTTGCTTGGACCACCCACTAGGTGAACTGAGATCTGAGAGGGCAGAGCTAGGGATGAGTTAGTTGAAGCAGTGCTTCCCTGGCACCCATAACTCTACCTGGCACACAGTAAGACTCAGTAGAAAGATGACATTCTCTTGGCAGCCAATTGCTGCCTGGTGGGAACTGAGAACATGGGGCTGACCCTCCCTATGCCTAAAGATTGTCATTAGAGTGTTGGTGGTAAATACCCGCTCTAGGTTGAAGCCTTGGAGCCTCTGGCCTATCGGACTTTGGCGAGGCTGGCCCAGAGATTTGCTTCTGTAGAACCCTGGCCTGGGTTTTAAGCACTTTCACCCCACCTTGCTCCTGAGGATAGTCCTGATTTGTATGTAGAATGGTACTTTATCCAAAGAGAACCTGGAAACGAAGGAGTATGCTGAACATGGGTAAAGAATAAGAGAAAAGGGGCAGGTTAGGCCTTTGGCCTTCCCTATCCTTCCCACGAAGCCAGTCTTTCTTTCCAGTGGGTGACTGCTCTAGCCCAGAGACCTGCCTAGGTAATATGTGGTTGATAAGTAAAAGGTTAAGTGGCCTGCTGAGGACAGATGCTTTGGCATCTGACTTGGGTCCAGGCTAACTTTTCCTAGCCTAGCCTAGCCTTAGTACACCCTCCAAGCAGACTGGTCAGAGACTTGAGCACAAGCAGGCACCATAGGGACTAGGGGGGATCCTGCTCAAGCAGCTCAGCCATAAAGAGACCAGCCAACAGCAGGCATTGAGGCCAGTGGGAAGAAGCAGCCTCTGGTGGCTATTCATGCTGTCACCTTCCTGCCATGGCCTACCTTTTTTCCTCACATACTCATGGCTCTGGAGGTCCCTAAGCAGCCCCAAATTCTTCCATGATGGAGAATTCAGGTTTCATAAACCTGGAACCAACAGCCAGCTCTCTGGCCTCCTCATAGGAAATATGTCAGACTCTATGGGGAATGCCCCAGGCTAGGAACCACAGGAACCCCTAGCTCAGAGCCAGATTGGGACACAATTGCTAGCAAACCTGTAGTGCCTATGAAGAACGTGGAAGGGCAGGCAAAGTCCAACCAGGACAGTCTCCCCTTCCCTTTCCCAGTGGGTCCACACTCACCAGCTCACAGTGTGGGGGAGCTGTCCCATGCTGCTTGAGGTCAGAGAGTAGAAGCCAGAGAGGTCAGGGGTCTGCAGAGGCCTGTGAACTCCTGCAATAGAGAGGGGCCAAGTAAGTGGACTAGCCTGATCTAGGGGTAACTTCAGCAGTTATTACATCCTAGAGTACTTCTCTTTGACATAGGTCCAAACAAACTGGTTTGTTCAGGATTATCCCAGAATAATAATAGTGGCCCTCTGACAGGCAAGGAAACCAAGGGCAGAGGGGTTGGGTGACTTGCCTGAGGCCACTGGTGGACCACTAGGCAGTCACTTAAGAGGTGGTGGTCAGGCCTCACCACTCCCTTGGCCACTGAGAGGCTGTAGTCTCTGCTGGGGGCTGTGCCTGGCTTTCTGGACAAGAGGTAGGCCCCTGGTCTAGAAGAACCTGGCCTAGGATGCCAGGGCTACCCCACCCCCGCAAGTCCCCCAGAATTGAGTCAGCAGGTTTCCACAGCTGATAATAGTGGATTTCAGAATGACTTTAGCTGAGGGGGGTGAATCAGCCATCACAACCACCACTTTCCATTTTCTCACTGGGGGAGGAAGGCTACAGTTCATAGTGATCAGGAGCTGATAATGCTACTAGGACAAGCTTCTACCCCAACTTGAAGCCTTCACATTTCTGACCTGGCACCATCTCCCCAAGCCCTCTGGTTACATATAACCCCCCACACCCAGTTCATCTTTCTGGCATTTTCTTTGGACCCTTGGTTTGCACAGCCTCAGGTTCTCCAGTTATAAAATGGAAGCCAAGAACTTGACCCTCAGGCTCTGTTATTGGGCTCCTCCCCATCCCAGGCTCATACCTTGTTTCTGGCTAATGTCCGCAGGTGCAGGTGTGGGGTGTGGGCTGCTGAAATGTTCATAGAGAGGAGACAGTTGGGGGACACCGTGGGTTGGCTGACTTGCCTTGTTCTGAAAAATTAGGAGGGTAGGTGAACCTGGGAATCCTGAAGGAAGAAGGCATTAGGGGTGAGGTGCACACAGGCAGAGAGCTGCAGGGAGCTGTGTGGGCAGCCCAGCTGTCAAAGAAGTGGTGTTGGCCAAAACCACAGGCTTCAGGGAAGGGGGAATCCACCACTCCATCTACCCTGTGTCCAGGGGTGCTGTCCTTTAGCCCCTACATTTTGCTTGAGCAATCCCACCTCATTAGAGAGAGAGCCTCTTGGTCTTTCTGGGCATTCAGTTCCCAGGGGCATGTCTCCCCTGTCCAGGAAATCTTCCTGGCCTGCCAGTCCCAGAGAATAGCCAGGTTGAGGACCACTGGCTTGTTTGCAGGGCTGCTCACAGCAACAGCCCTAGGCAGCAGGACTTGGAGCTTTTCCCCTTCCAGCACCTAGACTGGGGGTCCTGAGTCTGACCTCATCCATAATTGGACGTGTTGACACCAGACAGGACCCCCTCTTAGTCCCCTAACTCAAGGACAGTGGGGCCAGTCTGCCCAGCCCCCACTTTTCCGGTTTCTTCAACACTCTTACTTTCCTCAGGACTCTCACTTTTCACACTAGGCGGATAGCTCTTTGTCCCGAAATGACTCAGTCAGCAGGCTGGGGGAAAGGGCTCCCCATACAACCCAGCCACAGGGAGTCACTGCCATGCCCGAGCTGATCAAGGCTTCCCACGCAGAAAAGTTTCTGGTGATGCTGCTGGCTGAGAGCACAGATGAGTGATCTCTGATCCATGGCACACAAGAAGAGACATCTTCAGGGCAAGACAGTAATGAGAGGGTGTGGCCTGGCCTCCCTGCTCTGTAGGTGAAATTTAGCCAGATTCTTTAAGATCTTCAGTTTCTTCTCCTGGTAATGAATGAGGTCTAGCACAGGTCCCATAGCACTTGTCTATTGGGATCCAGGGTAAGGATGGAGGGAAAGCTGGGTATAAGCCCCATTATAGCTAGAAAATGAAGCTCCCAGCTGGGTCCACGCTCCCACAGCTCTCAGCAATAGCCCTGGCCTGCCATCTGCCCCTATATTCCTGCCTCCATATCATAAGCCAGTTCGTCTCTCATACATAGACAGGAGCTGATGTCCTGATAGATGGCTAGCAAGGGGGAAGGGGCAGTCTAGAGCAGATGTAAGATGTGTGGACATGTGATATCCTTCAGACACTGAGTACCTACCATATGCCAAGGCACTGTGCCAAGCACCCTGCAAGCCCAATCTCATCCCCACCAGAATACATACAGGCTGCCATTTCTCCTATCTGTAAATCCTCCCCCAAATGCCATCTCATGTCTCACTCCCCTTTACCTCAGCAGGCCTGTCCTCTAGATCTCAGCTCTCATTCTTCTTTTAAGCATTCCCACCACCAGATGACTACTGTCAAGGTCCCCAATGACTTCCACAATTCTGAGCATACTGGCGAATTCTGACTTCATTTTGTCCAGTCTCTCAGCAGCAGACACAATTGCTTTCTCCCTCCTTTTTGAAGCCAAATTTCTTCACTTGGCTTTCAGAATACTACATTCATCTGATTTCCCTTCAACCTCACAGGCCACCACTTCTGGCTCCCCATTCCCTTCTCTTCAAAGCTCTCACTTTAAACATCTTCATCTGATGACTCCACATTTCTATCTCCAGACCCCACTTCTCATAGGATTCCACATTCTAAACACCCATTCAGCTCTGCTTGGAGGTCTAAAATGCACCCCTACACTCAACATATCCAAATCAGAACCTTTGACTTTCTGCCCCAGGTGCTCCTCTCTCTTCCTTAGTTAATGGCAACTCCATCCTTTCATTACCCAAAGTACTGCTCAGACCAGAAACCTTGGAGTCATCTTTGATTATTCTCACCCCATGACCAACTTGTTAGCAAATTCCTATGTTCATCAAAATCTATAATCTGCCAGGTACAGTAGCATACACCTGTAATCCCAACTACTCATGAGGTTGAAGTAGGAGGATCATAAATTTGAGGACAGGTTTAACAACTTAGCTAGTCCCCCATCTCAAAACAAAAAGAGGGGGCTAGATCAGTGGCTCAGCAGTTATGGCATTTGTCTGGCATGCGCAAGGATGCAGGCTGGAACCCCAGCACCATATACACAAATGTCAGAACA
Organism: Aplodontia rufa; assembly: GCA_004027875.1. NCBI lineage: Eukaryota > Metazoa > Chordata > Mammalia > Rodentia > Aplodontiidae > Aplodontia > Aplodontia rufa. Next base: position 18,288 of record PVKS010002255.1, read on the forward strand.
ATGAAAGTCACATGAAAAACTAAATAAAATTGATTCTTTCTCTTTCTCTCTGCCCCTCTCTCTCTTTAAAAAAAAAAAAAAAAAAAAAAAAAAAGGCCGGGAATATAGTTTAGTGGTAAAGCACCCCTGGATTCAATTTCCACCTTCTCACCTGGACAACTGCAGCAGCCTCCTCCCTGTCCCTGAAAACAGTCCTCCATTCAGCAACCACATAAATCAGATCATGTCACTCATCTGCCTGAAACCTCCAGTGGCCTCCCTAACTATATTTCCTCACTTGGGGCCTGCAAAGCTTCTGTATGATCAGGCCCCAGTTCCCTCTCTTACCCTAACACCTTCCACTCTCCTTGCTTACAATGCCCAGGATTTCCCAAAGGTGCTTCAGCCTCCAGCATCCTTCTCCATTAATAATTTTTAAGTGGGTTATGATATGAAGTCAGTTAGGAACCCTGGCTCCAAGGCTTGCTAACCTTTTTGTTGAACTTTTCACCATAGGATCCTGGGCCAGTCTCATCCCTTCTCTGAGCCTGAAGTTTCTCTGCTTATAAAATGGGAATGAGATCAGTCCTACCCATCTCAGTAGTCATAGCTGCAAAAAATACTTTTTTAGATTTGGGAAGCAGACGCTGAGGGTCCACTGAAGTAAAGCTACTAGAAATCCTTGAGGCTTTTTTATCCTAACAGGTTCTCAGGAACAGCACTCACTAACCAGATGTTAGGCCTTGTGGCAGCTGAAGGCAAAAAGACTGGGCATCAGGGCCATTTCCTTCAGGAACACTGGACCCTAGCAGAAAGCATTTCACCATGCACTTGCCTAAGGGTACAAATGCCTGGAGCCTCAGTCGAAGAGGTGGGGTGATACCTCCACAGGTGCCTTCAGAATCAGTAAGTTTTCAGATCCACATTCCCGTTTCAGAGAAGGCCCTACAATCCAAACTTGGCTCTGGCTCCTTAACCCTCAGGACTGAGTTGTCCTGGCTAGTTTAGAGGGAAAGCTGGGTATGGACAGCTCTGACTCTGAGAAATCTTAGGGACAGAGCTTGGGGTCCAAGGTGCCAGTTTTAGCCAGACAGTCCCAGAGCACACACTCTGCCCAGAGTCATTCCAAGACAGCAAGAGGGGGCTTACTCCAGGTCACAGCACAGCTCACGCTGGGCCTGGGACCCTCAGAGAACCCAGCTCAGACTGTAGCTGCTGGCCTGTTATGCATATGCATGTGACAGGGTAGTAGAGCTGGGGAGTTCCTAGGGAAAATGGGCTGGTCCTATCTACCAGCCTTCCCTGAGAACTGGGGAAAAGCCTCATTAAACAGGAGTCTGAAGCCAAACCACAGAAGTGCTGGGTGGGCAGGGGTGGGGCAGAGAACTTGCTGGCAGCTGGAGGCCTTGGGGGTGGCCAGTCCTTCCCATGCTCATGCAGGCTGCCTCTTAGCCTTACTCCCCAGCCCCCTCCATACCTAGTGGTGGTAGCCAGGGGGAACGTCTGGCACAGGGCCCCTTGCCCTCCTCAGTGGAACGTCCCGCTCCAAGGCTCCAGCACAAGACCGTCCCAGGGCCAAGCTTCCCAGACAGCAGGGTGGGGTCACCCAGGGCCTGGTGTGTATATGGTACCCAGTGACTGGAGCTCCCTCTCCCTACTCTGCCTTATGGTGCCCATGCCCAGCCCCCAAGGGAAGGAGGTAGGCCTGGAATTGACTGCCCCTACCAGGTCCTGGGCACCTCAACAGCACAACTTCTCTCTTAATCTCAGAGTACATAGTAAGTGCTTAGAACATGGTAGTGTGCATAAATGCATGAACATGAATGACTGAACTGCAGTCCGAACCAATCCATCAGGATACCCCAGGTCCCTGTTCTTTGCCTTTGCCTGAGCAAGTCCCCAAGGACCAGCTTGTGCCACTCCAGAACAGTTCCAGGACTCAGACTCTAGGGGGTCAACCTTCAGTCTAGTATTTGTCCAGTCTCCTGCTGGATGCCTGCTCCAGGCTCACCCCCAGAAGAGGTGGTCCTTCCTGGCGTTAGGCTGCTCTTACCCCTTGGAAACCCTATGTCCACTCAAGTCTACCACTCCAAAGATGCTCCTCTCTTCTGGGATACTTTCCCTAGCAGATGGCTAGAAATTCCTCATGTGCCCTTCTCTTTTTCTGCAGGTTGGAGTCAGGAAGGGGTCAGAGTAGGGCCAAGCAGAAGGAGGTGGAAAAGGGTGACTCCTGAGGTAGATGTCTGCTTTGGAGTCGATCTTGGGCCTGGCTGGGCTGCCCCTGCCTTCCCCCCCACGTCCCCCCCCACTTCCTGCAGGCTCAGGTGAAAAATAAACACAGTCGGCATTTTCCCTGCAGACCGCAGCGGTCTGCTCTGCTCACAGGCTGTGTGCGCACTGAGAGCCCCTGTCACCACCAGTAGAGAAACTCCCTCGCCTCTGACGGTTGACTCTGAAAACCCCCAAACACTTGAGCCCCACAACACTTTCCCAGCGAAGAAAGTGGCTGTTTCCTCCAGGCTTAAGCCTGAGGGGGTGGAGGAGCATGCAGGGGCCAATCAGGCCCTCCCAAAAAGGCCTCCCTGTGGCAGGGACTGTGCAGAAGCACTCCACACATACCAGGATTCGTGGGCATTCATGATCATTCAGGGTGTATGACAGCTTCTACCCTGTGCCCAGCAAAAGACTGTCTGAGGTCCAGAAGAGCAAAGTGGTGAGTGTTTACCATGTGCCAGGCATAGTCCGAAGCACCTCAGAGTTTAACAGGATACTAACAACCCTATGATAATGGGTAAAATATCCTATTAGACTGATAAAGAAACTGAAGTGTAAGGTCACACAGTAAGTGGCAGAGCAGGGATGCCACACACTGCACTGCCAGGGCCCTTTGTTATTGTAGACAGAACAGTTGTGGGGGACTGTATGGAGAGAGGCTGTACCAGTCCTAGAGCCAGTGCTCTAGTACCTAAGCACCCAAAAATGCTCTAGCAGGTCCTGGGACCCCTGGGACAGAGGTTCTGGCCACACCTACCTGCCAGGGCTACTGGCATTGGGAGCCCATCTGATGACGATAGGTGGACATGATGATAGGTCCTAGCCATGTGTCCCCTGCTCTTTGTTGCACCCCAGTCATTCTGGTCTGCTCCTCTCCTGCCTAGGTACCAAACTCTTTGCCCCAGCACCTTTACCCACCACTACCTCCTGCCCCTGATGAATCTCCATACTTCCTCCTTCTCTTCGCTAGGCTGGCTCCTTTTCCTGACCTATGTCACCTCTGTGGAAAGACCTGTGGCCTGGTATGGGTGCCAGCTGCAGACATAGGTCCACCCGGGCATCCTGGAGGGCAGTCCATTTGTTAGATGCCTCCGTCCAGGCTCTGTTCTCTGCATTCACTAAAGATTTGTGGGATGAAGGCCTTTAGAATTCTTAGTGCCCCCAGACCCTCTGAATCCCCTTATCCACTTATCTGCCACTGGGCTGTGACTTCAAGTCCTTTAAGCCCCTCAGGCAAAAGGTTGTTCTCAGTGACTGCTCTGGAGCTGGGGAGAGGCCCTTGGGGAAAAGCCTGTGGAAGGAAAGTCAGATCCACACCTCAGGCCTTGTGCTTCTTCCGGGGCAGACGCTGAGTAGACAGAAGAGTGGGCCATTGCTATGGTTATTGTTCCATCTGGCAAGTGCACAGAGGTAAAGCTGAGTAATATAAATGCCACATATGACAACCCACTCGAGGCTGGCACTTACATTCTTCCCATTTCATACATGTGGGAAGTGAGGCTTGGGGAGGAGAGAAAGTTGCCTATGGCACATAGCCCTCTACCACCAGTGCTGGCCCTGTTCTGAGGTCTTGGAGTCTTCAAGGACACTAGAGAGCCACACCCTCACCTCTGCCCTCCTCTTGCTTCAGCCATGAAGGACTTGTCTCCAATGGCCATGCTGTACCCTCTGCCTGGAGTACTCTTTCCCAACTTGGCTTGGACAATTCCTATCCATCTTGCAGGCCTTTTATAAATGAGATTTCTTTCTGGAAGCCTTTTGTATCCTATTTAAGGAGAGTCCTCTGCTTTAACCCCCGCGGCAACATGGACTACACACTTTGCTGCTTGTGTCCTTGTCTGACTCCTACCCATATTGTGGTCTGAGATTATGCCTTGTATTAAAGGACTGAAGCTGGGTCCTCAAGGCTGGGTCTCTAGCAGAGTGGAGGCCTGGAGCTGGGAGTGGTATTTAGGGAAACATGGTAAGGTGGGGTAAAGCATTTTGGCTAGGGCTGGTCATAGTGTCACAACAGCACACAAGTTTGGAGGCTGGGAGAAGCTGGGATCAGTAGGTTCAAGAGATATCCCACCTAGTACCAAGATCCCCTGATCACCTATGTCCTCCACACTTTGGGAGCTAGAATGACCAGTCAAGGGCAGGGTGGCCACTAGTTCATATGGTGCCTATGTACAAAGCAGAAAATGCCCCCCCTTCTTATGGAGAGTCACCAGGTTCATGCCAGGGTAGCCAGCTTAGAAAGCACAGTACAGGGGCTGGAGCGGTGGCTCAGCGGTTACTGTGCTTGCCTGGCGTGTGCTAGTATGCGAGTTCAAACCCCAGCACCATGTAACCAACAAAGTCTCCAAGCAACGAAATGAAAAGCTAAATAAAACTGATTCTCTTTCTCTCTCACTGTCCCTCTCTGTTTAAAAAAAAAAGAAAGAAAGAAAGAAAAAAAAGAAAGCACAGTACAGACTGTGCTTTTAGCCCAGCTCCCCCGGATGCCCCAAAGGTGGCCCTTTCAAAAGACCCCTCCAGATCTCGTCTCTTGCCTGCACTGCCAAGACCTGAACTCTAGGAACTGGCCCTGATAAGTTCCTAGGGGCTCCTCTCCCAGCTCCAGAGCTGCCAGGCAGCCCTCTAGCTCTCCCAGGCCTCTGTGTCTAGACCTGGGGAGCTATCATACAGAACCAGTGGTGCCTAAATGCTCAGGAGTCTGGTTAGTTGCTGAGTGGGATGCTTCCTGAAGCCTGGGGCCATAAGAATGAACTTCTTAGGAGGCAGGCCCCTAAAATTTCCAAAGGGGGCTCAACTACATATCAACCAGGCCTCAATTTGTGGACTCCTGCACACCTGGCCTCTGCTGATATACCCCAGCTAGGCCTAGAGGGCCAGGCTGGAAGAGCCCTCACTCATACCCTTTTATCCCCAGCCCCCGCTCTAGGCCTTGCTGCCCAGGACATGGTGCTCCAGAGGACGGCCCGCAAGCTCCTCGCCCACAGCATGCTGGACGCCCTGTGCCAGACGCCCACCACAGAGCACAGAGCCGTGGCCATGCGACCAGCTGATCTGGAAGAGCTAGGGGATTGCTGGGCCACACCCTCCTGGACCAGGAGGCTTCAGTCCCACCTGCTGACAACAAGGCTGTTGCCATGGTTATAGAGCCCTGCCAGGTGCGTGTGGCCAGTCCACCAGCCACCAGCCACATGCCTTGACATCAGATAACAAGGCCTGCCACAGCAGAGGTGAGGACTAGAGTCCCTGCATGCAGACTTGGCAAAACCACAGGCCAGGTCTAGCCCCAAGGCACCCTCAGAGCTAACTGAACCCTGCTGAGCTGACTGGCCTGGCCCACGGCCTCTCGTGGTTTCTATGCATTCGTTTACTTGCGTTTTCCTTCCTCCTCTTTGAGGTGAACGCCCCTCAGGACAGGATGTTTTTAGAGGAAAATATAAGCTTCCGGGAGCTGCTGCAGCTGAGCTGCTAGTTGATGCTACCAACATGCTGTCTGGGGACTCTGCAGCAGCCTGGGTCTGGGTGTCTCCCTAACCCAGCTCTTCCTCAGTACCCAGTCATCCAGGAGCCCACCATGGACCAAGTCAAGCCAGAACACAGCCTCAGCCCAGCCTTGCCTCGGGAAAGAAGGGGCAGCACAGAAAGGAACCAAGGCTCTGGAGGGAGGCACTGAAGCAGTTCAGAAGTTTTGTATCCCTGGGGGCAAAGCCAAAAGGCTTTGCAGAAATTTTGGCTTTGCAGAAAAGACAGGAAAGATCAGCAGAGGCACAGGCTTAGAGATAGTAATCCCCACCAGTAAGGGCCTACTTACTGCCTAGCAGTCTAAGAACTCCACCCCACCCTGGAATCCCACCAGTCTTCCCAACCACTATGTTGTGCAAATTTTGCTGATGAGGAGGGTGAAATAGAAAGAGGTTCAATTACTCTCTTACAGATCTGGTTTATGTCCTTCCCACCCTAGATGTGGATGATGGGTAGGAAGCCACTGGAAGCTGGGGTGGCTCTCAACAGGGCTTATCTAGAAGCATTAGTGTGCTGCCTACAACTAAGAATCAGGAGAGCCCAGACGAGACTGGAAAGGCAAGAGCTGAGAGGAGGATGGTCAGCAATGGCCTAAGGGTGGGAAGGAGGAAACTTGGAAATCTGCCCAGCCTTAGCCCTGCTTTCTTGCCCAATTCAATTCAGCCTCTGAGAAGCAAGAACAAACCAGGGGTCTCCAAGTCACATGGACTTTCAGCCTCTATTACCCCTAAAAGGACAAATCTACCCTGAGGCCATGTCTGGAAGTTCAGTTGGGTCTAAGCACTGCTGCTACAGCTGGCTAAAGCCCCTGGGGCTCTGTATGGACTCAGTCTAGCAGTTTGTCCACAAGGAAACAAGGAAAGGAAGGCAAGGCATGGAAAGAGGCAGCTGGAGGCTCTGAGCCTCAGAATGCTCCCACCCCAACCCCTCACACCCAGCAGAGAGAGGAGGGCTGGGCTGCTCCAACTGCCACAGGGGCCATCTGAGGCACGGCTCCTGATGAGGCTGTGTTAGGGAGTTCACACAGACACACCAAACGGCTCTTACAGACGTACACCTGGTGTAACAGTATGCAGATATAGAGGAGCAGGTGAAATACCAAACTCCTGGGGGTGAGGAGCGAGAAGGAATGGGACGATGTTGCCAAGAGGACCCAACTACACATAACACCCTACACACTGCCTGTGGGGCAAAGGCACATCACAGAAAGAGCCAGGAACACAGTTAGATGCCTGGGTTCAAATCCCTCCTCCACACTTCTGAGATGCAAGTCTCTCCATGCTGGCAGCTCCCCTTCTGTCCATTACCTCATAGGGTTATGGTGAAGGTGAGACAAGTTAATGCTTATGTGGGCTAATATTCTTTCTGCACTTAGTTAAGAGCAGTAAAACCAAAGGAAAAAAGACAAAAGCAAGCATATGTCCCTAGACCAAGGCTTTTCAGGAAAACCAGCTTTGTGCCAGGTCGGGGCTGCTGGTCTTCGGTTTCCTTTGGACTGCAGCCTGATTACCATTGGGCCAGATTGCAGAGCTCCTGCTTGGTCTGTGATGCCAGAGCAAGGAGGCGGGAGGAAGAGGAGAAGAAACTGCCCTCAAAACAACCCAGTGAGGCTGGCGGGCAGCTCCAGCTCCCAAGAAGCTTTTCCCTGGGTGTCACGTCATGGGACTCCCTTTGTTTCCTCAGTCCATATATTTCCAGTGATGCAGAGCCTACTAGCCCAACCTGGACCTCACAGAAGGAGGAAAGAGGTTGGGCACAGAGAGGTCTATCAGCAAGCTCTGGGCTGTCACGACCAAAGCTGAAAAAAGGATGGAATCCATGATAGGCAGTTCCTAACCATGCTTCTGTCATGTACCAACCCCAAATCAACTTAAAGCCATTTACAAACACTCTTCAACATGGAATTTCTTCCAGAAGCCCCCAACTACTGCCTCCAAACAGAAACGCGGCTCTCCCGGCTCTACAAGGTGTCCATGGAGAAAAGGGGCTACCCCTGACCAGACTCAGAGCTATGAGGTCATCCCAAAGAGGGCAATGAGAGACCACATCTTTCCTTGGGGCCAGAGGAATCCAACAGGGATCAGCTCATGAGCCCAACAGCACGTGGGGTTAACTAACAGTTCCTCAGCCTGCAATACTCTCGACAACACATAAGTTGGACCAGATGGGGTAGAGCAGCAAAGAGCATGGACTTTGGAGTAAAAAATACTCAAGTCCAAATCCTAACTTTCCCAGGTTCTAGCATGTTCTTAACCCCTCTGGAGCCTCGGTTTTCCCATCTGAAGAGTGGGACTAATAACAATAGTTACTTTCTTGGCTTCTGGCTCAGGCCTGGCACTAGGGAAATTCTAGTCACTTGAGATACTGTGGCTGTTGTTCTTTCAACCACTGTTTGCTGAGCACCTACTATGTGCTAAGGCCTATCCTGGGCACTGAGAATCTAGTGGTGAAAGGAACAGATGTGGCATGGGTCCTATGTATCCTCTCCAGCCCTTTCTGATCCAAACTACCATCCCTAAAAGCCCCTACCTCAACATGGCCACCAACCCACATGGCTTCAGCTTTTCCTACTTCATCTGTCCCTATATCTCCGCCCACAGGGTTGCCTACCACAGCTGGGCAGTTCCCAAGGCCCCACGCTGCTTTAAAGTCTCCCAGCAAGCTCTGGGGTGGCTGCCACAGCCAGGCACACACCAAGTGGCCAGCCCCCTGCTGTACCCGGCTGTACCCAGCAGAGATCTCACTGCAGCCACAGCCCTCTCCACAGGGTGCCTCTTAGCATCTGAGGGCCCACCCACCCTCTGCCTGCCTGGCCACCAGGCCAGCCACAGAGCCATCTGATTTGAATGAAACTTCAAACTTAATGACTTTCATGCTGGTTATTTAAAACGCAATGTAATTTTCTTAAACACCCTATTATTTCCTTTGATAGCTACAAAGCTTCCCCCAATCCCATAAGCATGTTTATTTTTAGGGAAAAGAGTGGTTTGCAGTTGGTCACAGAGACAGAGAGAGGAACCCACAGAAAGCAGGGCAAAGAGTCAGCCTTGGCAGTGGGGAGGCCATTCCACTCAAGGGCTCTCCACCAGACACCAGGGGGCCAGGCAAGCCCTTCTCTCACCAACACATCAGCCAGTGGCCCTCTTGTCCCTGACCTGACAATAGCCAGGATATGTAAGGCTGGTCTGGTCCCCCTTCCTATGCTTCCCTCAATGGTGCTGGACCTCTGTGTTCTCATCTGTAGGATGGTTCCACTAGCTTCCCAGGGAATTTCCCACAGGTATTCCAAGCTTGGGGAAGGGTCCTGAGACTACTGCCACACCCTTGGCAGCCTCTTTTTGGCTCCTCCAGACATTCTGTCCTGGGTGAAGGCCTGGAGCCTTGACCAGCTGGGTGAGATTTGTACCTTGATAAAGCAGCCTGGGGCAGTGGCTGCCCACACTGGGTGGGTGGGTGTGGCCCTGCCAGTCGGGGTTCCCCAGCAAGGGAGATGGTATGGTGGTGGGTGTGCATGCAGAGGTCAGCTGAGCTCTTACAATGCAGGGCGTCCTCTGGGAGCGGCTATTTTTAGGTCCTAGGCTTTCATGTGGCCAAATGATGTAGAGTTTACAAAGCATCATAATGCGTTTCAGATGGCGGCCCAGCAGGCCAGGAGGCTGGGCCCACTGCCACCAGAGTCAGGTCAGAGTTACTCAGAGTCCCCAGTCTGAACTTCCATCACCTGTCCCTCCCCACTGCATGGTCCCTACTGGCATGATGGGGAGGCTAGCCTTGGAGTAGTCCCTGCAATACCAAGCTAACTCCACCTGAAGACCCAAGTGACCAACAGGCCTCTCCAGTCCACCATCTGAACCTCAGAAATCCCCATAGCTAGGAATGCCCCCTATTGTAGAGGAGGTAACTGAGACCTAAAGGGGTAGACCATTTGCTAGAGGTCACACAAAGGAGGAGGTGGTTTCTTTCCGAACCATAGTCCCCTGCCCTCATGGGAAAACTGGCTTTTCTGGGAGAGGTGACTTGCGACCACTGGCAACAGGCTAGCTCAGACGTGGTAGGGTAGGGGCAGCCCATACCAAGTTAATCCCCAAGCCCACACCCCTGTTCCCCAGGGCCATGTCCTGCCCACCCATGCCTGGAGCTTCTGCTGTACACACAGCAGACAGTGAGGGGCCCAGGCAGCTCCCTTGCCCTTGGAGAGAGCTGGCTGTTTTAATGGGAGGTGGGGGAGGTAAAGGGGTTAGGAGGAAGCTTATTTGGCAGCAGTGTCTGCTTCTTCTGATCTCCAGGGAGTTCTGGCTGCGCAGGCAGGGCTGCAGAGCAAAGGCTGTGTCACCAAGCTTGCTCTGGGCGCTGAGCAGTTTGTGGGTGCAGCTCAGCAGACAGTCTCCATGGGTGGGACAGCCTCCGGGCAGGAGAGGACCAAGCTCACACCCCTCCTAGTTCTGCCCCAGCCAGGTCCCCTATCCAGCAAGACCCCAGCCAGGTCCCCTATCCAGCAAGATGGATGCCTTCCACCCCCTGGGGTACTGAGCCACGAGAAGCCCAGCAGGACCAGGAGCAGGGGAACGGTGCAAACCTGTGACAGGACAAACCCTTCCAGGCTGCAGGCTGCTGGCAGGATGAGGCTGATGCTGGCCACACCCTTTTAAGGGAGGGAGGTAATTTCCCAGGTCCAAACCTCAAGCATGATAGGTCTTCAAGATGAAGCAGCTAACTGCCTGAAGAAACAGCTGACAATAAGCTGGGTTGTCACAGACCCTCTCCAGACCCCAGGGGCCGCGGAGCCCTGCTAGAGGAAATGCTAGGCAGAGGTGCTCTCTGCACTCTAGCTGAACCACCAGTGGGTGGAGGCAAGCCACTGACCTCTAGGGTGCGGTTCCCCACAGTAAACAAGGGACTAGGCCCCTGGACTCAAATGAAATAACGGGCAAATGGCAACTGTACTTTGGGGGCACTCTTGCCTTGCATTAGCCAGCACTCTTGGGTCTCCCCAGCCCAAGGCTCCCATGGTTCTGCTCTCATTCCTCCAATGCTCCTCCCAGTATTGACCCTGCCCTTGCTGCCTGCCCTGGCCCTCCATGTCCAACTCAGACCATCTGCAGTAGTCAGTGCCCTGCCCTTCATGGGCCCAATACACTGCATGTGCCCACCAGCCTCTCCCAGGCTCTGCAACCAGCCCTGCCTGGGTGCCAGGTCGCATGCTGGGGCTTTAGAGCCAGCCTTTCCAGTCTCACTTCACACCCCTCCTAGAACCTGGGCTTGGGTCTGCTCATCTCTGCCTCAATCCTGCTTTGCTCAGCCGTGCCCCACCCGGAGTGGGGGCTGCACAAGTTCCTTCACCCAACTTCCTGAGCTATTCCCATGGCCCCTCTTACTCCTCTGTGCCCTGTGTCCTGATTAAGCAGAACATCGAGTCATCTTGGGGGCCCTAGTGGTTGTCCCCTTGCCTTGCCAGGACAGAGCCTTGGGAGGGCAGGCATAGCCTCCCCTCATGCAGAACCAGGTCAGATATACAGAAAGAGCTCAATAAATATACAGTCTGGACCCAAGGTTCTAGCAGGTGCTGGGTTAGACCCAGCTAAGTGCCTAAGGGCCAGGTAGGCCAACCTGGAGGAGGTGGCTGCTGGGCAAAGGGAGAGCCCTGAGGGCTCTGCAGCTTCTGAGCTCTGTGTGGAGTTGGTCCTCCAGCAGTTAGCCCTCATGTAGGCACCACCTCATGCGCCAGTGCCTCAACAGACAAGGTTTCGTTCCAAGCCAGTCACCCAAAGAGGGTGGAACCCTCGTTTGCCTCATTTTCAGATGAGGAAACTAAGGCCCAGAGGGACAAAGTAACTTTCCCAGGACCATGCAGCCAGAGTAGCAGATATAGTAGACCTTCCAGACTAAAAGCTTTCTCTCCCTCCACTCTAAGGGACCTTCACAAGCGGCCTTCACATCTGGCCTCACTGTCCCTGCCTACACAAAAGAAGTTGTTCCTTGAGGACTCATGAACTGTACTGTTGGGTGGGGGAGTGCTCCTGTGACCTGATAAAACACCTGTTTCCTCCAACACAGCCTTGTTTGTACACAGTGGCAGGAAGCACCAGTCACAAGGTGTGAGGGGATGTGACTATGGCTTTGGGACCGCAGCAGCCAGAAGCTCAGAGGCACTGCAGCTTTGCTTGCCCCTCAGGTGGGTCTGGGCCCACCCTGACCCAGCCTGACCTCAGCAGTTATGTGATTTTTTTCAACCAACACCCATGGATTCCTGCTTATAGCTCAGCTCAAGCAGTGTGACAGGGTAGAGGAGAAAGCCTGGCTCTCACCAGGGGGCGGTAGGTTAGGCCTCCTTCATGGTGCTTTCTTGGCCTTGGTAGGCAGCAGGTAGCTCCCTGTCTGGGTCTCCTGAGTTTTCTGGGTCTCCAAACGTTTTCTGTTTGTTGGCTTTGGTGCTGAGGAGCATTCACCCACTGACCTATATCCCCCAGCCCTTTTTATTTTTTTATTTTGAGACAAGGGGTCTTGCCAAGTTCCTTAGGGCCTCGCCAAGTTGCTGAGGCTGGCTTCGAACTTGCTATTCTCCTACCTCAGCCTTCTGAATCACTGGGATTACAGGTGTGCACCACCACACTGGGCTTCAATCTTTTCTCTTCTTTTTTTTTTTTTTTTTTAAAGAGAGAGGGACAGTGAGAGAGACAGAGAAAGGAAGAAACAACTTTATTTAGTTTTTCACATGGCCTTAGTTGCTCCAACACTTGGTTGTGTAACGTGGTGCTGGGGTTTGAACCCAGGTCCTCGTGCTTGCCAGGCAAGCGCCGAAACCGCTGAGCCACCGCTCCAGCCCCAATCTTTCCTCTTTCAATCCCACTCACAACCAAGTCTCAGCAGCTGGAGACATAGGCAGGACTGGTATGAATATCCTCATTTGCTGGCTATAGAAACCAGCTCACCGAAACCCAGGAAGAGTTAGAAACTGGGTCCTAGATACCAATATGGGGCTCTTGTCAGTCTCAGGGCCTTAGGAATGTCTCCTCTGTCCTGCTTAGCTAGTTCACCCTGACCTTCCAAAGGAGTCAGCAGGCTGCCCTAAAGTTGTAGCCATTCCTCCTGGCCCCTGCAGACAGTGTGGAATAGGAAGCCTGGTTCTCACCAGGGGACTGTAGGATAGGCCTCCTTCATGGTGTTTTCCTGGCCCTGGCAGGCAGTAGTGGGGTGGAAGCTGTCCTCAAAGCAGATTCCCAGCCCCGGAGTAGCAAGGGAGGGTCTGCGGACCCTCCAACAGATCCCACACAGCCTTCCTAGTTAGAAATGCACTTCAAAATAAACTGAAGTCCCACTATCCACCACAAACCTACTGAATGAAGAATAACAGAGACGAGAGTCCATATCACTCATGCTTAGGTTCCACAAGGGCTGGGGAACAATCAAAGGCTCAGACCCATGGGGCAACAGGGAAGCAGAACACTGCGATTCTTCCTACTTCTTGACCCCATAATTCTCTTGGGATATTATGCTCCAGGAAAATAATCAAAACAGAAACTAAGGCGTGATTTGTACAGAGCATCATCCCCACTGGTAAAAAAGGTGGCCTGTTAGTGCACCAGAGGCCACATGAGAAATGCTAGGAATGAAGATGTAGTGCGTGGATGCTGCCTGGGAGCCTGCACCTCCACACCAGGGGAAGCATCACAGCAAGAACTAAAGGGGTGCACACAGGGGTGACCCTTGAGAAAAGGTCCAATATCTAATGACTATGAAGGTCTTCTCCCTTTTCTTCTTACAGCTTAAACTCCTCACAACTTGTATAAGGAACTTAAAGGGATGAGGAAGGGGAATCTCAGATAAATTTTTGAGGTGGTGAAAGGGGATTCTCAGAATGGAACAAGTAGCTATGGCTCCCACCCTGGCCCCAGCAATAGTACTTCCCTTCTCAAGAATCCCTGGGTGAAAAAAAAAAAAAAAAAAAGAATCCCTGGGTGAGGTCAGGCAGAGAGTAGGTGACCTGAACACCTGAGTCCCCAGCCCCAGGGTTCAGACCTCTGTAGCCCAAAATGGAAATATAGCCCTCCAGATGGGGGTCCACATGGGGTCTACCACTAAGCCACCAATGGCCCCACGAGAACTAGCACAGCAAGGGAGATGGCACTGATCATGAACAAAGCCTGCTCCCACCCAGCCCAGGCCATGCTGGCACTTCCCTGGGCATCTCTCCAGAAAAGCTGCCAGTCCTCATTCCAAATATCTGGAAGAAGGCTTGCTAGCCCATTGTAAAGATGTAAAAAACAAGGCCCAGGATACTTTTGCAGATCAGCTCTCTTTGGCTAAGCCTGGAGAGTGTGTTGTAAAGCAGTGCTAACCACCTTGTCCACAAGAGCTGCTGGAGTGGGCAAGGCAGCCAAGGCCCAGAGGCAGGATGAAGGAGGGTCCCTCTTGGATGGTTAGAAGAGGAAACATCTGAATTAAGCCCTGAATGAGAATTAAGGTGGGTGGCACCAAAGCCAAAGCTGGGAAAGAGAACTGTAAGCTGAGGAGACAAGTGCAAAGGTCCTGAGGTGAGAAAGAGCTTACCGGGCATAAACCCACCAGGACAGAGAGGCTGCAATGAGGGTGAGGAAGGAGGTGGTGCTGATGATGAGGTGGTGGCTGGAGGCACGGGCCACCCAGGCACTCAGACTGTGGTAAGTGGTTTGGACTTTCCTCCAAGAGCAATGGGAAGGCCCTGGAGAGTTTAATCAGGCAAGAGACACGATCTGTGTTTTTAGAGGACCTCTTTGGCTGTGACATGGAGTTTAGACTGTGCGTTAGAGTGGCAGTGGGGCAGATGGACCTTGGAGGAGGCTACTGCATTATCTGGGTAGGAGACAGTGATATATGGGCTTGGGGGTGGTGACAGGTGAAGTGGAAAGTCTGGACTGCATCTGCGCCAGTCTCTTCTTTATTTGTGGGTGACCTGTAGTCCAGCTTCACTGCTCAGTGGACCCCGGTTCACAGCCCAAGCTGGGAACAGCTCCACTCAGGACATCCTCAGCTGGGCTTTCTGTAATCGTACTTCTCCAGCCAGGACCAGGCTGGGATCTATTCGTCTGTCTGCTCCATTTAGATGGGCACTCTCAGGGGCAGGGCCTGATTCTGGTCATCTGGGTTCCCAGAACTGGAGCAGCTTGGTGCCGGACCCCTCCTCATAGGTTTCCCTCCAACCTGAGCTGGTGCTCAACCACCTCAATGGTGGGTGGAGGGTAGGGTGGTGTTCCTGCGTCTTCTCTCTGCACAGCTCCCCAGACAGGGGGGACCATGTGTCAGCGGCATTTCCTTCCTCTGCTTGAGTCTTGCTCACATCCTCACCTCTTGTTCCCTCGGGGCTTGTTCCCACAGCCCTCATGTGGACCTCAATCCTGGGACTCAGTAGTGAGCCTTATGGCTGGGGACCACGCATACATCCACTGTCTCCCTTGTGTTCCTCACGATCCCCTGGCTAGGAGGATGCCCAGATACTCAGATGGCTATGGGTATCAGGGTCAAGGAACATGGCCCTAAGCCCTGCAAAAGTCAAAGCCTCAACTTTTTTTTTAGCTATTGAGATATAGTGCACATTCCATAAAATACACCATTTTAAAGTGCACAATTCAGTGGCTTTCAGTATATTCGCAAGGTTGTGCAACTGCCAGCAACATCTAAATCCAGAACGTATTCATCACCCCAAAGAGAAACCTCTTACCCAGTCACATTCCATTCTCTTCTCTTAGCCCCTGGCAACTATTAATCCACTTTCTGCCTCTGTGGATCTTTTAATTCTGGATATCTGGGGCTGGAGAGGTGGCTCAGCGGTTACAGCGCCTGCCTGGCATGTGCAAGTATGCAAGTTCAAACCCCAGCACCACATACACAACAATGTCTCAGAGCACCAAAAGCCACATGAAAAGCTAAAATAAATTGATTCTCTCTTCCTCTCTCTCTCAGAAAAAAAAAATTTTTTTCTGGACATTTCATTTAAATGGCAAAAGGCTCAGCATCATTCCAGGCCACAACTCCAAGTGGAGTCCATAGAAGGGGCCACGAGCAATGTTGCCTCATATCCTTTTAGGATATAACCACACTGGTGGTCTTGCACATCTAATTGCCTGAGTTTCCCTAAGAAATAATGCCTTATGCATCCCAGAATCCCCTAGAGTTTAGCCTAGGACAAGCTCACTACCCTCCCTCCCCACCCCAGGTCATAAAATAGAGAAGACAAAACAAATACACAGAAAAACAAGAGTTAAGGTCTAGGCCAGTAACTGCCTGCAAGCCTACATTAGATGCCTGACAAACACTAGTCATGGAAAAAGCTTTGACTTAACTTGCCCTTCCCCAAAGCTTCAAGGAAGTCAAATGCCAAAAATACAACCTTTTGGGGAAAAAATGTCTCCGTGTACTGGCTGTCAGCTGGGCATTTAGCTCCTGGGAAGGTTCAAGTCTGCCTATTTGGAGGCCTTCAAACGTGGTAGCTACATGAGTGTCCCACCCACACATGAGCGGAGAAGGTCCCTGCTGTGGGTTTGCAGAGCTATCTACAGATGCTCCCCCTTTCCGGGGAGCTGTGCAGAGAAAAGGTGCAGTAACACAGAGGTCCAGCAACTCATCTTGAACATCTTAGATCCTGAGCACAACTGATGACCACCTAGATGTCCTCAGAGAGGCCTGGACAAAGGATGAGTAGACCTACTTCCAAGGCCAGTGAACAGGGCTCGGTAGCATATCCTCTGTCCCCTACAGATGGGCTTGGGAAAGGACCAGCTTTGGAAAAACCTCCCAGGGCAGTTTCGCCTCAGGGCCCTTTCTAGGGCTCCTGGTCAGCTAAAGAGGATTTTTTCTGGCTCCAGAAACATGAACCCTGAATCAGATGATAAATGTGCTCCCAAAACATGGAGTCAATCTCTTTTGCTTTGCAAAACCCAACCATACTTGGAACATCCACACAACTCTTCGCATAACAAAAGCAACTACTTTTACTTCATATGTATTATAACTATCGAGTTTGCTTAAAAGAGCCTCCCCTGTATTCACACTCATCTTCCTTACCCAGTGTTAATCTAACATAGGCCTCTGCCAGTTTCCTTGTCCCCAACCCCACAGAGAAGCTGAGGTCAGGACACAGAAATTCCGTGCCAGAGCCTATTCTCCCATGTTCCCAGAAACCAGCAGTGGGGGTGGCAGCCAGGTGGGAAGGAGGGTAGGAGAGGGTACAATGCATGGACAAGCATCTGCTACAGCTTGGGACAAGACAGGAAGCTGAAAAATATTCAACCCAAGCCAGGTGAGTGGGGCTGATGCTAATTGTGGGAGTCTTCCATCCGCCTACTCTTTGACCAGTGCTAAGCCAAAGGACATCAAATGGTCTCATTACCCACATACTTACTTGCTCTGAATACTCTTCTGCTACATGCCCACACTGTAAGGAACCACTGCCTTCTCCCTGCTGTGCCATGGTGTCCTGGGAGCCAGCCTGGCCAAGAAGGTTCTTGACCTTAGCCCCAGTCCAAGCAATGCCTGTCAGTTGTTTGGAAAGGTGGATTATGTCAACTGGCCCCAAATCAAAGGGTTTACACCTTAGAGGAGATCCCAAAGACATCTATTCCTTCAGGGTGCAGGGCTCTGAGGAGAGTGATTGTGTCAGGTGGCAGGGTCGGGAGGAAGCCTTCTCCCTCACAGACCTGGAAGGAAAGACTAGTGTCTTTCCTTATACTAAGCTACCCCAGAGCAGAGAAGTCAGGTAGAGAGATCCCACAGCCAGCATGCTCAGTATAAAGAGCTGAGAGGGGATCCAGAGAGCAAGGTGTTCAGCTCTCAAGTCAACTGTCTACAAGATTTTTCAGTCTGAGCTTCTGGAGAGCAGCCTGCATCTGTCTTCTCACCTCCCACCAACTTCAGCAGGAAATAGTTCTCAGAACCTCCCGCTTCACTCCTGATCTGAACCAGCCTTGCAGTCATCCTGTCCTCCTGGGTGGACCCCACCACTAGTT
Source organism: Aplodontia rufa (assembly GCA_004027875.1). Taxonomy (NCBI): domain Eukaryota; kingdom Metazoa; phylum Chordata; class Mammalia; order Rodentia; family Aplodontiidae; genus Aplodontia; species Aplodontia rufa. The sequence goes on from PVKS010002255.1 coordinate 36,038, forward strand.
GTGCAAGTCTCTGGTCTGTGGCCTCACCTGCACTGGGCTTACATTTGCACTCAACACTCATCCACTGGAGACCTCCAAGCCTCACTCTCAACTTGAGTCCACTGGAAGCTGACTGAAATACTAATGTGGGTTTTTTTTTTTTAAGTGCAGTTTACTGGGCTGAAGCGGTGGGTCAGCGGTTACCACGCTTACATGGCATGTGCAAGGTCGAGGGTTCAAACCCCAACACCCCAGCACCACGTACACAATGAAGTGTCAGAGCAATGAAAGCCACATGAAAAACTAAATAAAACTGATTCTCTCCTTCTCTCTCACTGTCCTTCCTTCTCTTAAAAAAAAAAAAAGTGTAATTTACTATTCCAAAGCACTCCCTATGGGCTCTTCACCCTATCTGAACCAATGGACAAAAAAGCATGGTTTGTAATGATCGTGAAATCTTTTCAAAGCTTTGGGTATTTAAAGGATTTACTCACAATTCACTGAGCTGGCCCCTTACAGATACCACTGATTTATAGCATATTTCTGGAAACCCTTCTTGGCAGATAAGAGACCAAGTGAACCGCCTCAGAACCCACTTGGTATGCAAGGTCCTCCTCTGGCAAGGGCACACTCATGCTAGTAAGAACACAAAGTGGAAAAACTTTCTTCTGTACAATAAGGAGATTCCATCAGATCAACTTTTCTGCCCATTCTTCCAATACCCAGGCTCAGGGCTTCCCAGGAGAAAGCTAACTACAAAGCTTTGAGCTCAGATCATACTAAGAACACCAACTCTGAGAAGGATGTGATCTCAGCTCAAAAGTTGTTCAAGAAGACCCCACCCAGGGCTGAGTGCTGGCTCAGCAGTTATGGTGCTTGCCTGGCATATCCAAGGTCAGAGGTTCGAACCCTTGCACTACGTACACAATGAAGTGTAGAGGCAACAAAAGCCACATGAAAAACTAAATAAAATTGATTCTTTCTTTCTCTCACTGTCCCTCTCACTCTAAAAAAAAAAAAATCCATCTCAGCATCATGCAGCACCAGGACAGAGCCTGTACCTGCTCATTGCAAGCTGGGAAGACAAGTCAGTAGCTAGAGGGCAGGAGATGATCCAAGGCAGCCCCTCCTTCCTCCCACAAAGTTCTCCTTTGGTTCAGATCCCACTGGCTGTGTATGGTGGGGGAAAAAAGACAACCACAGAATTCTCATGCATCTATTTCCTTCCAGCCAAAAGTCACTTCTTGCCCATGCCTCACCTAGCTGGTCAAAGAAGGAAACAAGTGCTGGGATCACAGGCTGCTGGGGTCACTTACCAGGGAGGGCTGCGGCTGGGGATGCTGCCCGGGTCCGGAGGGGGGTGGGTAGTGCATGAGCAGATTGAAGGCGGAGTAGACGGTCTCTTTGTACATGCCGCTGGAGCACTCCGGGGCCTTCAGGCCTGGAAAAACCACAGCTGGGTCAGACACCAGCCCGGGCAGCTGCTCGGGCTGAAGGCAGTCTGTTCTTGAAAGAAAAAATAAGAATTGCCAAGGGGTCTCCTTCAAATTCGTAACTTGATAAGGAACGGGATGGGGGTGTCTTCAGTGCCAAGTTTGGGGGAAGGACTCCGAGTCCAGGCCTCCCCCAGGCGGACCTGAATATCCTCCCCACCCAACTCTCCTGCCAAGGAACTTTGGCCAACGTGTTCTCAAGTCAGGGGATTAGTCAAGTCACCTGGGCAGCAGGGGAGGCAGAGATGGCGGGGGTCTGTTTACTCCTATAAAGGTCAGGGCACCGGAAGTGACTCGAGGCTGGCGGCGCCCGGGAAACCCGCCCCCCACTCCCCCACCCCCCGGCTTCCACCGCCTCCCCGGGCGGCAGGGGGAGGCACCCCCCAGACTCCCTATTTCCCACCGAGGCCAGGGCCTTACCGCGAGGAAAGGGAGCGTGGCCGGGTAGAAACTCACCGTCCTCCAGAGACTCTGGAAGTTTGTCCGGGAAAAGTCTCTGCGAACTGTGCTCCCGCCCCAGAGCCTGCAGGGAGAAACAGGGGTCGTGAGGGGCGGCAGGGAAGATGGGGCTCAGGGGCTCGGGCCGGGAAAGAGGGTTGTGAGGGATGGAGACCCCGGGGGCCGCAGGCGGGAGGGCTGGTCAGCGCGAGGCCGGCGCGGCGACCCTGAAATAGTGGGCGCGGGCGGACGCTCACCTCGGCCCCGACCTCGGCCTCGCCGCGGGCTCCAGCGCCGGTCCCCGGGATCCCCGTGCCTTCGGCCGCGCCCTCGGACTCGTTCACGAGCGACGACTTGAGTTCGGCCAGGTCGCGCTCAGGGCCCGCGGCGCTGTCGCGACTCTTGTCCTGCTCCTCGCCCTCGTCCTGGAAGGCCAGCAGCTCGTCCGGCGCTCCGAGGTCGTCGCCGCCGCCCGCGCCGCCCCCGCCAGAGTCCAACTGCGGCATGGTGCGCTCCGCCGGCCGGGGCGCAGGGAGCGCGGGGCGCGGGACTCGGGGAGTGCGGGGCGCGGAGCCGGCCCGGGAGGCGGCGAGCCCGGAGTATGGACCTCCGAGCCCGGATCGCGGCGGGCGCAGCGCGGGCTAATTCCGCCTGGGCGGGCTGTGGGCGCCGGGCGAGGGCGCGGGGCTGAGCGGCTCCGGGAGCTGGCGGGTCGTAACATCAAAGGCGCCGCCGGCGGAGTGCCGGGGGCGGGGCCGGCATGATGGAGGCGGGGATTGTGGGCGGGGTCGAGTGGTCTGGGCCCGCCCCCTCCTCTCCGGGGAGAGGCCGGGACGCACCCACTAGGCACAGTCTTAAAGGGCTCGCTCTCCGCGGGTGAACCCCTAGCGAGACGTCTGACCAGCTTAAAAATGTTGTCACTCTTCTGTAATGGTGGGACTCGGAAGGAAACTCTTGATCCCGCCTCCTCACTACAAAAAGATATTCTCACCCTGCGCCCAGGTTTCCCTTCCAGTTGCGTAGGGTGCGGGTCTCCTAGGCCTTGGGACTTGGCTGTAGTTTGGAGCCGCAGCCGTGGCGTGAACTGAGTCTGGGCCCCAAGCTGAGTGCATCCTGGGCTTTGAACTGGGGTAGTTCTTAGGGCTTGGGACGGCGCGAGACTACTCGGAACCCAGGGAACCATCCGGGTTTCGACTTCTGAAAGCCCCATCCTCCATCCCTATGCCAATCTGGAACATCCTTCCAGGTCTCCCGTCCATTGTGAGAACACAAGTATACACCCTCACACATTTATTGAGCGCCTGTTGCATGCTCAGCTCATACATCACACATCTGTTGCAAGCCGGTCAGCCGCGTGGCAGCTCCGAGGTGCAGACACAGAAGACAAGTTAGAAGGACCCCCGCCGCCGAACCTCTATCCACCCTCCACCAACTTTCCCAACTCAGTTCCTCGCCTAGAACATGTGGCCCAAGGATTTCACAAAGACTTTGAGCAGCCACGTGGACTACCGATTCCACCGTGGGATCCTTCACTCCGGAACCCATTGACCCTGACGCTGGTTCTTGCTGAAGCTTGCAACGCATCTTCTTGGCACCCGGGGACCTCCAGTGGCTTCATCTCGGTTCAGCCTCTGCTTCTATAAAAAAAAAAACCAAAAAAAAAACAAAAAAAAAAAAAACACGGTTCTTTGGATGGCGGCGCAATAAAACTGCAGCTCCCCCAGCAGGTTTGTGTGTTGGATTCCGTGTAGACGCTCCCGCTTCTTCTAAGAGTAGTTGGGACAGAGAATATTTGGGGGAGGGAGCATTGGACGCCTCTCCGGCGCAGGGCCCCACAGGACCGCTGGCAGCCGTGCAAAGCCGGGACGGAAGACTGCCGCGCCGCCCCTCCGGGTCCAGGCCCAGCCTAGTTGGCTGCGGATCAAAGAGCCGGAGCTGTGCTTCTCTATGTTCAGATGCTATCTGTGCCCGCCCAGCGGGGCGCCGCGGCACCCCCCCCCTCCGGGCTAGGGTGCCCACTTTCCCTCCTTTCCCAGGTTGGGAGGCTTGGCCACTTAGCTTGGCAATGGAGATGCAGTTTCGACCCTGCCAGATGGGACTCTCCAGCCAGCTTCCCCTGTGTGTGAGCTGGTGCTCAGTTTGACCCCGGCCCCTCTACACTGGGGGAGAGGCTCCAGCCGAAAGCAGTTGAGAGGGAAGGCACAGGATCTCTTCTTGCCTTCTCTACTAACTCCCAGGTTGTAGGATCTGGTTTTGGGATGAACCTCCTCTTGAACTGGAATAGGGATCTGCCTAACCCAAACGTGTTGGGGTGTCCTCCTG